>PYAF01000125.1:2574745-2590100 GCA_007407185.1 Glycine tomentella | reverse complement strand
CATTTTATAGGTCCTACAAAATTTTCTGGGTCATCTAACCATTCTCTGATCACAGGGGTATTTTGGTAATTTTACCCTTCTAGGGCGTAATGGTAATTTTTCTAATTGTCCAAGGGTAATTAGGTCATTCTATTCTAAGATATTTTACTAAAATATCTAGGACCCATTGGTCATTTCCTTAAATGCCTAAGGGCAAAATAGTCATTTTTGCTCTAAGGGCATTTTGGTCATTTCCAAAATTGTGCAGGGCATTTCTGTAATTATGACCCCAAGGGTATTTTTGTAATTCCTATTTTATAGAAATGTGTTATCACTATTTATTCTGTCCACATTTCTCATTCCCTCCTACAGTATTATTACTAACGAGTTCGAAATACTAACTACGGAATTAATATACAGATAATTATTTGGGGTGTTACATCTTCCACTCATTAAGGTGCGTGAAAAGGTGGGGGTTCCAGATTTTTTTTTTGCTATTACAAATATTTCAAATTACAAATTATTAATCTTACTATTATTATTCTTTTTATATTTTATTCTCTCTTATCATGATTATTATTTTTTTTTAAATCTTGAATAGATCATGAAAAATTTTTTGAAGAGAAAATTGCTATCAAATGAGCAACAATTATCGGAATCTTGTGAATCAAATCTTTGACAACAACAAATTGAAATTAATATAGATAACTTGCCATCAGATCCAGGAAAACGAATTAAAATTTCAGCTTATCATCCTAATGATCGAGATAAGATACAAATGGTATATTTACAAAGAGGATAGTCTTTATCTTCATGTGTATGATAATGATAATTTATCAATTTTTATTTTTTAAAATAAATTACCCTCACTGACCCAGGTCCTAGTCCTAGATCCGCCACTGCATGTGTAACATTTTTAAAATATCGGGTAGTACATTGTAACATTTTGAAAACCTCAAGGATACATATATAATAGCTTTTAATGTGTAGCGAATGAGAATGTGCCTAGCACCACTACGTAGGAGAATAGGAGGCGGAGGAGAAACATGCGGGAAACGGGAACGCATCTAACACCATCATGGAGGCGAAGAGGAATGTGGAGGAGAAACCACCACCGTGGATGCGAACAGGAAGACAAGGTTACGACGTAAACAAGCAACGCGCGACTCCATCTTTGATTGCACATAAAAGATGACTTGGTAGGCTGACACATTAACATGAGACAAAAATTTCTCTCTATTTAGGTCACTTAAAAGTCGGGGACAATTTTGGATTTTTTAAAAATGAATTAAAATTTAATGTATATATCTTTTAATTTTTAAACGGTAACTTAACACCATTAAAACAAGGAGTACCAATGTAATGATTTTAAAAAAGAGAAAACAAATGTATAAATAAACAAATCTCAAGGAAAATTTCTGTAATTTACGGTTTAATTTAAGGCCATCAATTTATTTTTTGACAGAAAGACATTTAATTTATTTAACAATTTAAACTTTACTTTTTAAAGGAAAAATTCCAGTGTTTTACTAATAAATGTTTTAAGAATACTAGTTAAGAAGTTAATAAAAAATTTTACCTGTAAATTCACTACAAAAAAATGTATTGGTAATATTAAATATTGTATTTATAAAACAGTTATTTTTTAACTTCTTAACTATATATTGATTATTATTTTCTGTTTTTTCTTTAAAGATGAAAAAGGTTACGTCAAACTCAAATTACTTATGAAAATTATTTTGATTAGGGTATAAGGGATCTTTTTATAAATCGTATTTTTTTATATATAGAACTTAAAGACAAGTAATATGAGATTTATAACTGTAACAAAAATAAAAAATAAAAAAATCGCATGCCATTTTTTCCCATTTCAGTAAGGTTCAGGACCCATTGTCACATTGTGTGTCTGGTGATGTGGCTCCCAGTGAGACCAAAGAAACGAACGAGATAAAGGAGGAAAAAAAATATTGGAACAGCGAGTATGTGTGAGGATCAAATCTTGTTACTTTTGTTAGATGTTCTCAACTTCTATAAACGGACTTGCGACTACAGAATAAGAAATTTAAACTTTAGACTCAATTTAAACTGTTCTTCAGAAAACTAAACCGAACCTAATCCAAAACGAACCATTTTTATAAAATAGTTTGATTCGTCTTTTGTTTTCAAAAGGGTTTGTTTTTCCTTTTTGGGTTTAGTTAAATTCAATTAACTGTTTTATACACATCTATGGTTGGTTTTTTCAAAAAATTAAACCGTTTATAAAAACTACCAAACTGTTCACAAAAAATAATGCGATTGATTTTTTCCTCAAACGATTCAGTTTTTTAAATTTGATTTGATTAGGTTTAATTTTTTAGCACACCCCTTTACTGAGGTGGAAGGAAACTTTTGGGAGTATCTAAGATGGTCCAAAATCTAAAATTTCACACTTCATACTCCATATTACTAGTTTGAGTCCAGTCCAGTAAGAGGTGACCTAAGGCATTTGTTTTCTACACTTTTATTATTTAATTTTGTATCTTCTATTGTATTTTAAAACATTCATTCTGAAATACAAATTTATATAGAAAGTGCAAGATTCAAATAAGAAAGTGCATGATTTAAATGCCGTGACCCTAATCCACCCAGCTTAATTTAGCTCAAGATCCACAAAGACCATGAAATGGACAACCACGGTCAGAAGATTCACTTTTAACTAGATAGACATTATCCCACCTGGTTTTTTCTTGCTAAATCCAATAACAAAAAACCAATGGTTTTGGGCAGACCACGCATGATGCTAACAAGTGGTTGGACCTTAGGTTAAGCATGCATGAATATTGATCGATAATATATGCTTCAAATCTCTACCAGCATTATATTCATTGTTATGTAGCACACAAGCAAGATTCTTCAACACTTTCATTTTTTAGCAGCTATCTCTTAGAGGCATCGGTTGACATTAATTATGAGGACCACAATTCCCCGCATTTCACCCAACACGCTTTACTACAACAGCTTTTCGGCCAATATATGAGGCCCAAAACTACAATGAAGGATAGAAAAAAGAAGCAGCACGTCCTTCATTTGCGTGTTATCTTCTGAAGAGAGCAGTGACTTTTACGAAATGTGGTTCTGTTTCCTAGACGCTGCCTTCTACATTGTTCCTCTTTCTTGACAAGGAATCTCTCTAGAATCTTGTGATGATTTAGTTCCACATGTGAAATAAGTTAGCTTTCTTCGGATTGTTAGAACATTGATATAAAATATTTATCAAATTTATTAATAATGAATCTTGGTCAAAGAATCAATTAGATCACTTATAATAAAATCTCTCATTCTAATTATATTTTTTTCATCTATGATTTGAATCCAAAATCTTATGAAAAAAATCAAACTTCTTATTGGTATGACATTTAGCTGTTTAGGCTATAAATATTGCTTTAAGAAAGTGAAGAGGCTAAACCATGATTACATATAGGAATTCAAGGATTTAAGTGGGCCAATTAAGCCTTAAGTAAAAACTGATCATTCCAATTATTCAATTAACCGATTGACATTCACATTATATAAAACAAGAGAACATGATGGGCTTTATTGGGCAAACTGTAGTGCATCGTGACAGATTCATTTAGCCTTTCTATAAAAAAGATGTTTCAACCAAATGTATAGTATAGTACGAATTGCAAGACTCTTTATTGCTCCCATAACTTTTCTTTCAGGGTATATCTGTGGGATCGTGTATAGATCGATACCGGAATCTCTAACTGGTCCACTAGCTATTGATACTAATTATATGGTTAACGCTTGTAGTTGCATAGTACTAATTAATTAGAGAAAAAGGATCACCTACTACAATATTTGGCACAAGATGAATGTATATGGAAAATTATCAAATTTTAATGTTAGGTGAGACATATTTTCTGGTAATAGAATCATTTTTCTCCTGCATTATGGCGTGAACAAATGCTCTTAAAATTAGGTGATAGCTGAGCAACTCAAGCTTGTGAAGGACAAGGTTGGTCAGTTTCAACAACGTGGGGTAATGAATAATTGAATTCGGATGTTATTGTTAGCTTCAGTGGATATGATGGTATGAGATATACTTTATTTGTGTTGTGTAAATCTATTGCATTTTGATTTACCTATTTTAACTATGGATTAAAGAAACTATAACAAATGTTAATTCTAGCAAACAAGTGTGGGCGTGCCGGAGTGGTTATCGGGCATGACTAGAAATCATGTGGGCTCTGCCCGCGCAGGTTCGAATCCTGCCGCTCACGAATTCTTTGCAAATATTGTTTTTTCATCCATTCATTCAATCGTCTTAACATAGGCAAGAGTTGCTACTTGCTCTGGCCAATTAACTTGTACCGTGTACAGTGATAGTCCACACAAATTTTAATTGAAATGCCATACGTTGAATTCTGTCATTCTATTATCTTGTTTTAAGTGTTATAGTTGTGTTTATGCTAGGGATGACAATTAATATAATGATATCAAATTCAAAAAAATAATAATAATCATCCTTAATAGGTAGGTTTTACCTGTTAAATGGTTATTATAAATTTAGTTTTGAATAATTGTTCAAGAAATTTTATAATTGGATATGACTTTTTTTTGGGTCAACATAATATTAATATAACTTTTAGTGATAATTAATTTTTATAAAAAAAATTAGTTGATGAATTTTAGTGAGATCTTTTATCTCAATCACATTTTTCTTATTCAGAAGACTCAAATCTATCATCTTATTTAAAGAGACAGAATTCAGTTCCAATTGAACTAGTGACATATTAGTAATTTGAATACGACTTTGGATATTGTATTACTTTGTTTATATTCACATAATGACATAATTATGTAAGAGGAAAATCAATGCCATTTAGGTGTTCATCGGTTTGAAAATACTTTCCTTGATGCATCTTGGATTTGTTGAAGTAGGAAATGAGGATTTGAAAATGGAGTGAGAATGAAAATATGAAAACATTAGTATTAATCTTATGGATTTTATATAACAATTGTACTAAGAAACGGTCTAGAAAAAGCTTTGTAGCTAGATTGGTTCTTAGTAAAACTATCTAAAAAAGTATTGTTAGAAAATTTAAAAGTTGTAAAAGATGTCAATATTTTAGATCGATTGTAAGAGGAATTAATGCACAAAGGTGTTTTTAGATTGCTTATTTATACATTTAATCTAGAAAATCTTATAAGTAGCTTTATAAGTTTGCAAAGGATGTCAATGTTTTAGATTGGCTATAGGAAAAACCAATCTAGAAAGTATTTTCTTGATCAATTCTTTGTACAATGGATCTATAAAACTTTGTTAGGAATTTCAAAGTTTGCAAAAATGGCATCCACATTCTAGATTGATCGATAGAAAAGTGATTTAAAAAGTACATTCTACTCCTGTTCTTAATGTAACCAATCCAGAAAGTATTTTTTAGATTGGTTCTATAGCAATTGATGATGTAAAATGTTCATCCAATTTCACAAAAATGTCATTTCATCATATACGTAATTTTTTTTATTTAAAAAGTATTTTTTGTACCAGTGATGTTATGTTCTATGCAACTAAAATATTGTTGGTAATGCATATGCTTCTACGTATATGATCAGTTTGAAATGTAGATGTAGTGTGTTTCTCAAACAAAAGTTATACTTAGAGCAGTGTGTCTGAGTAGTTGTACTCGAAAATCTTCTGATCGTTGTCTTTGATTTCTATGAAAGAAACTGAGTGGGAAAAAATGGAGAAGATCTTGGTCTAAACAACATCCTTTTAGAGAAAAAAAAATCAGTGAAAATATCCATGACAGATGAAGAAAAAACATGTAGAAGCTTTTGCACAAATGTTATGTATGTGGTCTTCTGTGTTCGCCTCATCATTTCTTGCTCTTAGTGGGAGTTCAATTATAACTAGTAAATGCACTAACTCTCACATTCACTTTAGTAGTACTACTTCCAGTTCCTTCGTCATTGGACTTGCATGAGAAGGTCAACTGCCAAAAAAAATAAAATAAAATTGCGACACTTGCTTGAGAGACAGGACCAATTATTTAATGTCAATACCAATTGAATCATATATGTTTTCTACAACGTTTAATGTAGTTACATCCAACTGAGAAGTGGAGCTCTATATAAAGCTTCTCTTTTGGTGTCATTGGGGTCCATTAAAACTCTTTGCCTCTGATCCCTCACATTCATAATTCTCTCTTTAGGTTCACGTTGGGATTCTTCATTTAATAGGCCATGGCAAAGACAATTATTGATGCTTATTGGGCATTTCTTAGTAATATTACTCGCCTAGTGCAAAGTAGTTTTATTTTATCTAAAACAAACGACAAATGTATAATATGTGTCCCTATTCTGAAATTCATGCATATAAATATGCACTAGGTTAGAAAAACCATAATTACAAGTTTTTTTTTTAATAGCTCACATGTATGATGATTTTTTTACATCAAAGATAATTTTTTTAAAATATTTAATATAATTATATATTTATCTCAAATTTTAAATTTCTTTAATTAAATTAAAATAATCTTATACTAATTAATCTACGAGTTCAATTGTCATAATCAAACAGGGTTTCCTGACTTATAAAGTTGATGTATACAGCATACCGCATAAAGCTGATGACAAGTTGACTTTAGTTAATTTCCCCAATTGGCCTTTCTATCTTGTGGATTCCTTTTACATATGTTAAAATCATTCTTGGCTTTGTTACTGCCAAAGTGCCACCCTAGCTTCTGTCTTTTCTCTTGTCAGAAAAAAATCTTTGATTGACAATTGCAAAATTATCATTCGCGTGTTGTCTTCCTATATATGCAAATTGAACTTAGTAATCAACCGCTAATTAAGAACACATATATCATATAATATTTCACCAACGCCCTTCTTATTATAATCTTGCAATTAGAGCTTCAAAAGATAATAATCAATTATATCAAACTCTAGTCAACTACTTACGTTGTGAAGTTGATGATGATACAAAAAGTCCGATACCCTGGCCCTGCACTTGAGAACCAAATAATATATAACAATTTTCATTTTTGGAAGTTAGAACAACATAAGATTAAATAAAATAAAGATGGGAAACATGTGCGTGTTGTTTATATAAAACCATAGTATATTTAACTTTATCTATATAAATGGTACGTAATACTGTAATGTCATTTTTCTAGTTTATTATCTTATTAATTCTTCATTATTTCCCTATGGAAGAATCGAAACCGAACTTCATTATATTTGTTTGATTTCTACATTTATGGATGTAATAGATCAAGGTGTGTCAATCGCAAATAGGAATGCTTATTAACCTGTACAAGATCACAACCACATTTTTTGAGGTTGGGCGAAAGGAACAGTGGACGGTTACCCTTTAAAAGAATCTGGGCGGCTGAGAGAAAGAAAAAAAAAAAGCATCATATGCCCCACAAATTTTAATCAATTCGTCTTCCTTTATCACTTTACGTCTCACTCTTTAGTCTTCAATATGATTGATCAACATATATATCTTATCCAACACTTTTTCATATTTAATATAACTTTTTAATTTTCTTATAATTAAAAAAATTATATGTATGCCTTATCCAATTTGCGAAGTATGCGAAGTATATATATTAATGTACTATATACACACACACACATACCAACGTGCAACTTATTTTGAAAACACAAGTACAGGATTACTAACTCGTAAAGGCCTCATCCAGTTGGTTTGAACTTTTTAGTGTCGTGACAATGATCATCAGCAATAATGTTAGATAAATTAGTAATTGTTAATAAGAAACAAAGCGAAACAATGTTCCTCGATTAGTGAAATGTTTATTCTAATTATTTTGTACGAGCATACCCGCTAATTAGTCACAGAATATAATTGCTAGTAACCAAGGACAAGTTTCTAATCACATGCCCATCCTATATGCATGTTTGCATGTGAATCACGGTGACAGCTGATGGTAGCTCTCTCTCTCTCTCTCTCTCTCTCTCTCTCTCTCTCTCTCTCTCTCTCTCTCTAGTCAAATTTAATTATAACAACAAAATATGCAAACCTGGATGTCAGTTTTCTGTTTTAATTGGTTTTTGGCTACACCTCCATCTTTATTATTATCATTAAACTTTGTTTCATACTTTCATATCACGTTCATGATTTCCATTTAATTATAACAACAAAATCTGCAAAACTCTGGATATCAGTTTTTTGTTTTAATTGATTTTTTGGAGCTTTAGGCTACACCTCCATCTTCTTTATTATCATTAAATTTTGTTTGATATCAAAAAATAGTCTTAGTTCTCTGCTTTTTGCATGTGATTGTATAATTCAGATCTTGGAGCTTAAATGAAAAGAAAAGTTTGTAAAAAAAAATGAAAAAGAAAAGACCAAGGTTTTTTATTATCTCAATGGTTGATAATTAATAGATACTTTTATTTGGCCATTTAGGTATGATGCTACACTATACCTTTTTTCACGTTCGTGCATTTAAAAAAATACCCTTCCTTAAATCTGTTTCATACACTATTATAATTAAACAAAAAGTGTTATTTAAAATCTAATTACAAATTAAGATGAAAATGTTGTAAACAATAATTAGCGACGTTCTTCAACCAGTGAACTTGAAGAGATAAGGAGTCAAGTTTGGAATTTTGACATAAGAAGATTAAGTTCTTAACATATAATTTGTAAGTTATGAGTGTAATATTAGCTTTTGTTTTAATTTATGTTTGATTACAGTTTTAGTTTGAAATTTGCTTTATTTAAAATTTTAAATTATCATTTTATACATTTTTTTACAAATTGAATCAATTAAATTGTTTTAATTTCTTTTACTTAAAACTAACCAGATCATTAAATTCCATCTAAAGTAAAAAATAATATCATATTTTCTCTCTTCAAAATCCTTTAAATTTGATCAAAATTTCACTAAATTTCTAACTTCCTAAAATTTTAAAAATTAATATTTAATATTTCAAATCCATTATCATAAAACTTCATTTGGTTGGAAATTATAATAATTTGAGAATTATAAAAGAAATTGCCAGCAATTACAAGTCCAAATTCTTTTAATTTTTCAAAATAAAAATACCTATTAACTAAAAAAGTTGAGAAAATAAAATCATATATAGTAAAAACTAAAGAAACAAAAAATACAATTAAGTTTTGAATTAAATATAGGTTAAATTGGTTTTTAGCCCTTTAATTTGTTTTTTTATTCAATTTAGTCCTCTAATTTTTTCAGGTTTCAATTTGGTCATCTAATTTTTTTTAGGTTTCAATTTGGTCCTTAAATCGTTTAAGTTTATTCAATTTGGTCATTCAGTCTAAATTGTAAGAAATCACACTTTGTGACTATTCAAAATCGTTACTAAGTAGTTTTAAATCACCACAAAATGTATATTTCCCAAAAAATGATTCAGTTTTAAAAATCAGAGGACTAAATAGAATAAGAAAAACTAAAGACCAAATTGAATCAGTTTTATAACACAACTACAAAAAAAGCTTTCAAAGACGGTTAAAACACCATTTTCACGACAATTTTGAACCGTCTTTGAAGCCGTCATCATGAAATATCAACACTTTCCACAACGGTTTTTGAACCGACTTAGATACTTGGATTCTACATCGATTTTCATAGAAATCATATCAAAATGTTTTTTTTATAAAAAAATGAAAAAAAAATTGAGAATTTGAAGACGATTTGTAAAAAATCATCTTAGAAAGTTGTATTTTTAAAAATTAACGCAAAATTAAAGAGTGTAAGCGTAATTCATCCATTTTCCAGCATAGTTAAAGAAAAGTATTGAGCTTGACATAAAAACTATACTCATAAAACAAATCAAAGACATATAGAATTCATATCGTTAAAGTAAACAACCACATACAAAATATTAAAATTTGGAAACCCTAAAAGTAGGAGGAAGAACCAATATACTGGATTTATTACCCTATAATTATTGTAATTCCAATTCCAAAAGTAAGTCTAAATATAATGAATGACAAAAAGGAAATTACATTTTAATACATTTTTATTCCTATAATTTATCTCAATTATGGTTTTAGTTCTCATATTCTAAAAGTTTGGTTTTTGATCCATATACTTTTATTTAGTTTAGGTTAGGGACCCTCCTAACAATGGTATAGCATCACATGTACCCTTCAAGAGACAACCATCAAAACCAATGTCTAGTAAGTTATAGGGACCAAAAACAAACCAGCATGTAACTATAGGAGCTCAAACTTAAAGAGAATGAAACTATAGAGAAAAAACCTAAACAAACAAAATGAAACTATATGGACCAAACATGAAACATTTAAACCAAAATTGATATGAATTATAGGGATGAAAATGTTGATTGGATGGCAAATGATGCTCATCTAAGACCATGGATCATGTTATTTTCGATCACCCTCGCTCCATGTCAGCTCCTCCTATTGAGGATGCTATGGGGCTCTTGTCTCCTAGATCTGTTCCTATCTAGCCTTATTTTTCTTGGGGCTTAGCCCTCCTCAACATAAAAAAATAAAATAAAATAAGGATGAAAATGCATTTAAAGTTTAAACCATATAATTATGACAATGACATAACTAGTTAAATGCTCTACAAGTGCCTCCCCTAATTGCTTTGCCAATTTGGTACATTTTTTGCTTTAGATACAGGCCAAACTATTGTTGTCTTTGGTGTTAAATTTACACTAGCAAATGACACTTGTGGCTTTCCAACGACCATTTGCATAAAAAGTAAACAATCATGATTTATATTATAGAAAAAGAAAAATATTATATATAGAGGCACTTCCCTTTGAAGAATTCAACAGAGTTGTTACAAAGTTCTACATATATGCATCCAATATTACAAGTCATAGAAAGATGTGCAACATATACATCCAAAACAAAACAAAGAAAAAAAAGGATATGTATAGTATACCCTCCTGAGTGGAATGAAGACAAAGAGACCAACAAAGAAAGCCACAAAAAGTAAGCCAGTCATCCAACCAAATGTAGGTTCTTTAATAGCACTTAGATCGTTACCCTCATTTCCAACTCCTGACAACTCATAAGTCGTCTTATTTAATCCCAACAGATAAGAAGAAAATCGTCTTGCCATATACACATACATAGATCAAACTCTAGAAAAAAAATACAAAGAGTAAATCCTCTTGCCATGTGATCATACCACAAATCTATTCATACTTCGTAAGAGAAAGAAATAAAAAAGAGAAATGTTTCTATTTCTTTCTCTTACTGAAAGAGAGACAGATTGAGTGTGACTGTGTGTGAGAGAGAGTAAGTAAGTGAGTATTTTCACATAATAGGAACAATCCTTCTCACCCTGTTATCATTATCATTTATAAACATTCAAATTCAGATCAAAATCTTTCCACAATCAGAAAAAAACTGAACATTCCCAAAACACACTTAGCCTTATGCAAGTAATAAATTCAAAAAAGTGACACAGACCGATCACAATGGATATCCATAAGTGACACAGGAGTAGCAACAACGTCTCCTATCTGCCTGGGGCGGTGGTACTTGCAAGATGAACCAAATTTGCATGTTCTTGTCCTCGTGTAATACTACATTTTAACCATTAGCAAATATAGTCATGAACTTCAAAAACAAAAAACATAACCACACTCCATCCATCCTCAACGACATTATTTCACAAAAAAAGCAATGAATTACAGTGTGAACCACCAAACTGAATCATTCAACAGAACCATAAACAACACCTGACACATAGGCTAGCCTACTCGTTTCGGATACACCCCTATTGTCCTCTTAGCTACAACAACCTAAACAACACATTAACATAAAAAAATTACAAAACACCAAATCATAGTGCACAATGCAAACATCTTAATCTTAGTGAAATCATGAAAAACATCGCGATTTTCAGCAAGATCAGACGAAATTGTGAACATAAAAGTACACAATGACATCATGGAAACCCTTTAAAACAAGAAGAAGAATAGTTACCACAGCACGATCACGAGGTTGGTTGAACCGACAACAGGAACTGAAGCCACAAATGCCAATCTTCAAATAATAAGTGCAATCAACCTTATTGAGGTGTTACGAATATGATTCCTCCCTAGCACCACCTATTCCCAATTTCTATGTAGGCTCTGGATTTTCCACAATCAAGATTGAACCCGCTATACACCCCCCCCCCCCAAAAAAAAACCCTTAAATCACAAACACCAAAAACACAATAGCTAAATAGATTAATTAGACACCTTCGAGCCCGGTTTGGGCTTTGGGCCTGGGCCATTCTGGTGATGGATTAGACCGTGAACCTTTACTGGACTGGCTGTACTACTCCATTGCATCGAGCCAAACTGGAGAAAGAAGTTGATTTGACGCTAATTGGAAACCACAATGAGAGACTTCGATTAAATGGAAACTAAAGAGAGGAAAAATGACAGTGTTGACCATGACATTGAAGAGGTTCAAGTACCGAACCCGGTGGTGAAGTCATCATGGAAGTTAAACAAATGTTCTTGAAATAGCTTAATTCCGAGAGGAAGCTTGGGGTTGAGGTGATAAAGATTGTAAGGGTAGAGGTTGAGGAAGAAGGAGGAGTTGGTGTTGTGAAGGAATTGGAGGAGTGGACTAAATAGGGTTGCACCGTTGGGTTCTTGAAATTGTGCGTTTGAGGGAGGGAAATGGGAGGTGAGTGTGGTGATGAATGAGAATGAGGTGGAGACCTTGATGTTGCAGATGTCGAGGTCGTGGATGCAGGGGTAGGGTAGGGGAGGAGGGAGAGAGAGATGACAAAATAATTGAAGATAAAAATAAGGATGAGTGAGAAAATGCAGTGACATTGTATTCTTGCATTCTACATTGGTTCTTGAAGAAACCGATGTTGTAATGCGTTTTCAAAGATTGTTTTGATAAAACTGTCTTTAAAAGTTGCAGTTATTTATAAAAATGTTACCGCTTTACTTATGATATTGATTTTTGTAGAACCATTGTAAAATCAATGTCGTAGAAGATCATTTTTGTAGTAGTGTAAATTAGAGAACCAAATTGAATAACAAAATTAGATGACCAAATCGAACCTAAATAATAAATTAGAGGAACAAAAAACTAATTTAACCTTATATATTAATTGAATAATTTAAGAATATGCAGTGAGATTCAAGAGGATTTAACTCAATTAGTTGGGATAGTAAGTGAGTTGTTGTAAATTTTTTGGTGCTGATTTTTTATTCCTATGAAAATAAAGACAATAAAACGGGAATAAAAAATACATTTCTAACTTTTCAATATTTGTCTTCAATTTTTATAAATAAAAATAATATAGTGCTCACACTTATTTCCATAAACTATTCTTATCAATATCCAAAATGCATATATTTTGATCCAAGTTTCTTCATGAAGCATCTTATGTGGGGATTTTGAAATACAGCTGTATCGACTAAAAGGAAAAATAATTGCAACTTAGAAGTAAAATAAATGAGACCAAGCAAGTAAATTCGTCCTTCTAAACGTGTGAATTTCACCAATCAAAAACCTCTACTTCTATGGTTAGAATCTCTTGTACATTCCTTCAATATGCTCAATGTGGTTTGTGCTTGCATGAGAAGAGTGAATAGCATTGATCACCAATCCATTCACCAAATTAAGACAAGGACAATTCTACAGAAGAAAATTTTAAAAATGTGTTTTGGCTTTGCACGACTCTTATGCTGTCAATTAAGAAGATGGCCGTGCCCTCTCTATACAGGAGTATAATAGAACACCGAATTCTGCGCAAATCTCTATACTTTATTGGGAGAATAACTAATACTAATTTCAATTTATAAAACTCAAATTTTAAAGTTATTTTTTTTTATACTCAATTCATTATGATCTTTTTATTAATTTTTTAATCTAATATATTCTAAATTAAATAGAAGAGAAATTATATTAGCGTATATTTAGAAGAACACAAGAATTATTAATGATTATCATATATTTTTAGAAAAAATATATAAATATAAGATAAATTTATTATTATGAATTTAATTAGTCATATTTTTAATTCTGACAAATTAAGTAATTGAATCTTATAAGTAGTAATATTTAATTATTTCATGATATATATATATATATATATATATATATATATATAAAATAAAAGTAGGATTAATTTTTCGCAAATTTACGCACCATTTAACATGAAAGAATAGACACCACAGGATTTTCCGTGGGGAATGTTAGCAGTAGCACATAGGTTGCTTCCAATAGAAACAGGAGATGTGAGTAGATTTTGGGGTGTTAACCCTTACAAAGTGAAATAAGCAAAAAGATCACGAGACACTAGTGTCTGGGAGGTGTTCTTTAATTCTTTCTTTTGGTTACAAAAAGTTTAATTTCTTCTTTCTCTATGTACCATAATTTATAAGCAAAAATGAAGGAACCTAATATAATAATGTATGGAAAATTAGATGATTGTTGCCATAGCTAGGAGAGGACAAAGCTCTTGTAGTATGGCACGTTGGTGCTTTCTGCCATATGCTGTCATATGTTTGGTCGCATTACACTTAGAAAGATGTCTACCGCTGCTTAACTTTGCAGAAAGGTACCGACCTTTTTATCATACACTTAATCGAATTTATTTTCCTTTCTCTATTCTATCTAATTGTAGGCTGTGAATTGTGATTACCACATGGCAGTATATAACTTCTTTACCTCTTTTCAAATATTCGGCGAGGATTTTTTCTTCTCAATAAAAATTCCAATTTACCATCTTGTGAAAAACTAATCTTCATTACATATCCAATAACTATAATTCAGTTGATAACATAGCCTGAAATTATAAAAAATATATGAGTTTGATTCCCTCATAATTGAAGAGAGAAATAATAAGTTTTAATCATGATTAAAGTAGTTAAGATTGGTGTTAATAAAAAAATAATTAACTTTACACTAGATCTAACATATATTAGTACGTGTGGCTTTATTCTTGTACAATGATAGGTGTTGGCACATTGAATACTGCATAAACATATAAAGTGTTTGTGGTTTGAAATATAATTAATCATTATAGTTTTATATGTTTATCTTTGTTTTCAATTTGGTTAATTGACTCTTTGTCTCTATCAAATTTTTTACACTATTCCTTGAGGGAGAATGAGTAAGATGTGTTTTTTAGATTTTCTGTCTTTTTGTTAATGACTTAAGTAGAAATATTTATATTAATTTTTGGATTCTTCTCATAGTCTCAACCTAATTGGACTCAACTAAAGAGCATAGGCCCAACAATATATACATTAACAAAAAAGTAAAAATTGAAATTTCTAGTTTAGTTAGAAATGAAAAAAAATTTGAATTTAAACAATTTTATAATGGCTAAGTTACACATTTATCCTTTATTTTATTTTCTTCTTAGATCCAATCCTTTATTTTTTT
>PYAF01000125.1:2544618-2565060 GCA_007407185.1 Glycine tomentella | reverse complement strand
AGCTAAACCATATTTTAGCATGAGAAAATCAAGTCACAAAATAATATAAAAAATCAACTTTCTTTTAAAAAAATTTAGTATTTTACAAAGTAGTCCTAATAAAAAGGTTATTTTATTCAAATTGATACATACATCAACTATTCAATCAGTCAATAACTCAGTATTGATAACGAATCCCCCATAGAATCTATAGTAAATTTGTACACTTTAATAATAAAAAGAATCTTACTAGTTAATTCTTTAATAATTTTTATTATTAGCTAAACTTTCACGTGAATTTTGTAAGAGAAAAATTATAATTTTCTTAATTAGATTCTCGTAAAATTCATTCAAAGCAAAACAAAATTATTATAGAATTACATTAAAGGGTGTATTGAGTTATTAACTTCCCTTTAAAAGAAAGTTATTAACTAACTTTCCTCTCACTAATATTATGTAATTAGTTTGCTAAAATATGGTTTAGCTCTTCTTGATAAATTAATAAAATTTGTGTTTGTTTTTGGATAATTTTTTTTTTGTATCAAGTTTTTAATAAATAACAATTTTATTTTTGATCTTTGACACTTTTTTAATCTATGATAAATTAACAAATTTTATATTAATTTCCTTATGATTATTTTATTTGTTATTAGTCCCTTTGAATGATTTTTTTTATTATGAACAAAAATAGACTAATAATAAATGATTTTTTTTATCAAATAACAAACACAAAATTTGTTAATATATTAGGGAATAGAAAAAATGTCAATTACTAAAAACAAAATTGTTATTTTGTTAAAGAATTAATGTAAAGAAACAAATATTAAGAAAAATATAAAATTGGAGTATTTATCATATATAAAAACATATTTTAGACTAATTAGTATTGCTCTAAGGTTTTTTAATTAAAAATCAAACCTCTATTTTTTTAATGTTTTTGCAAAGGCATGTTTGAATTTGAATAATAACCTACAATCTTTTGGAAAGTACCCATTAATGACTATGTAATTAAAGATTGGATCTATAAAATTCAAGATCTTCTTATGCACAAAACTGTTTAAAATGTTAGATTAATTCAAACAAAAAAATTGAAATGACAAAAACATGTTTATGGTAACTTCTCCTAAAGTGAATGCAGGGTAGTATTGACTAACTCATGGAAATAAATGCATGCAGAGCATAAGGAAACCAAAGCTATTCTGGGTCTCAGCTGGAGCTCCTCTTATGTGCGTCATGATCTCTACCCTCTTGGTTTTTGCAATTAAGGCTCAAAATCATGGCATCAGTGTGGTAAGTTACGGTTTCCACCCAACTCTAACTATTTGCGTATGAAATCCTCATTAGTCTAGCACTAACAATTTTTTAGCCACAAATCATTATCAGCTTAATTACTAAACAAAGTTGTCTGTTTGATGATGTTGTTGCTAGATTGGAAAATTGCAACAAGGAATAAATCCTCCATCATGGAATATGTTGCTCTTTCATGGAAGTCATCTGGGCCTAGTCATGAAAACAGGGCTTATCACTGGGATTTTGTCCCTCACTGTAAGCTTAACATTTTTCTTTTCCACCTTTCTTTTTTATTTTCTTTCAATTTTTTTTATTTAAGTCCTGAAGTAAACATACAAGCATCTAAAATAAAATTTTAATAAAAAAAAACATTAGTAACATATTTTTTAACACACCCTATGCGAAACACTTTATGTAGATGGTCTAGTTCAGTTGGTTAAACATAGTGCTTGAGTTTTTTTAATAATAAGTCTCATTCATATTTAGTGGGGAGCACCTAAATTTCTCCTTATAATAGATCATGTGTATGAAAGAAAGAATGTGTTACAAAGTTTATTATTAACATTCCTTGTGTTAGTATATATGATATTTACACATACATAATTGGTTTCATTAGTGACAATGGATAAGTGTTTCTTTATGTGTTTTTTAACAGGAAGGTATTGCAGTAGGAAGGACATTTGCAGCTCTCAAAAACTACAAAGTGGATGGAAATAAGGAAATGATGGCAATTGGGTTTATGAATGTTGTTGGCTCCTTCACTTCCTGCTATGTTACCACAGGTTTTTCTTTGTGACCTGAAAACCTTTTCAAAAGGCTTTCCTGAAGGCTAATGAAACACAAGACTTACACACATTTAAACTGTGAAATTCAGGTGCTTTCTCTCGCTCAGCTGTTAACAACAACGCAGGCGCAAAAACAGCTGTGTCAAATGTAGTGATGTCTGTGACAGTCATGGTGACACTCCTTTTTCTCATGCCATTGTTTCAATACACACCTAATGTCGTGCTGGGCGCAATCATAGTCACAGCAGTAATTGGCCTCATTGATCTCCCCGCTGCTTGTAACATTTGGAAGATCGACAAATTCGATTTCGTTGTGATGATGACTGCTTTCTTAGGTGTTCTTTTCATCTCTGTCCAAGGAGGCCTTGCTCTAGCTGTAAGTTTATTTATTTCTTCAATTTTTTGCTAATGATGCTCACATTGTGAATACGTTATCATGGATTTGCCTTTATGTACAATACCTACAAGACTATGAATGTATTTTAGTTTTTCTAGATAAATAAAAGGTTTTAATTCCCTTGACACTTGTAGCTACTCATAAGCTTTTTTGTAGTCCTTGCTCAACAAGACCAAGTGCTTTTGTATAAATCATATTCCTGCATTTTAAACAAGGGACTGAGTACCAAGGGATCTAACTCAGTTGGTATTTAGTTGAATAGGGTGCATGAGTTGTTATAAATTTTTTGGTACTATTTTCGATTCCTATAAATAAAAAAAATCAAGGGACTGAGTGACTAGAACGCAGAGAAAATATAGTGTGGATGCTTTTAGCACCCTTTTGTGCAAGTAGAACAAAATATAGCTGTTTTTTATTTACAAGGGATGGCAATGCTATTGATCAGGTCGGATTATCAACTTTCAAGATACTCTTGCAAATTACCAGGCCGAAAACAGTGATGTTGGGGAAGATACCAGGAACAGACATATATAGAAATCTTGATCAATACAAGGAAGCTGTGAGAATACCTGGATTTCTTATTTTAAGCATTGAGGCTCCCATCAATTTTGCTAACATCACATATCTCAACGAGAGGTTAGTTTCACCTTTGTAAATTTCATTTTGGTGCATAGATGTGACTCCTGTTACTCAACTATGGACATGTTATGTTAGAACGTTACGATGGATTGAAGAAGAAGAAGAAGACAACATAAAGGAACAATTGAGCCTTCGATTCTTAGTGATGGAAATGTCAGGTAACTTCGTTAGATAGAACAAAGGTGAATCATATAGTTTACGCATTATAACATTCAGTTCATATTTTGGGGATCATTTGTGTAACGATAAAACATATCTTTCCCTGATATCTTTGTTACTTATTGGATTATTGAACCAATAAAATGAAGTGGTCAAAAAATAATGAAAGTCCTACTAAAATCTATGGATGTTCCCACCTCCCATTTTCAACATACACCTCCATCTAAGTAGGTTGAGCAGGAGTAAATAGTCACTTGTAAGACTGCATTTTCATATAATCAAGCAATTGAGCTAATAGAAATTCACTTGGTATTCAAGCATATCACTAAACATATTTAATCTACCTACTTATCCTGCAAATAGTACTCATTTAATCATGAAAAATGATGAGTATCACTTTGAAATTTTCAGCTGTGAGTGCTGTTGACACAAGTGGAATCTCACTTTTCAAGGAGTTGAAAGCAACACTGGAAAAGAAGGGTGTTGAGGCAAGAATGCTAAACTCTGACATACTTTTACTTTACACACCTTGGTATGTGTGTTTCAAGTAGCAAGTGTGGCTAATTCACGTGTGTTGTTTGTGACAGCTTGTGTTGGTCAATCCTCTTGCTGAGGTCATAGAAAAGCTTAAAAAAGCAGATGAAGCTAATGATTTCACAAGAGCAGATAACCTTTTCTTGACAGTTGGAGAGGCTGTAGCTTCACTTTCATCAGCAATGAAAGGCCAATCATCAACCATTACAGAAGGGGCACACAATTGTGTCACATAATTGATAAAATAAGACTGCAAAATATATAAGCAAAAGTTAAAAGAAAAAGAAAAAGAAAATAGAAGCAGCAACAACTACAAGACTAGCATAGAATTTGCCTAATGGCAATACCAATCATTGTAAAATCCTACAGTTTAAACAATTAAAGTGAAATGTGTACCCTTGTCATTTGTGCTTGTGCTTACTAGATTTGCCTCACAAGCATTGTAGTCATAACTTATATGGGAACTACTTGTTGCTTGTTAATTCAATCGTTGAAGTTGATTTCCAAGCACTTTTCAGCACATCCAGTTCAACAAACTACTTGCAAAGATCAAAAGTTTGTAAATATTTATTTGTCTCAATTTCATTAAAAATGTAAATTAGATAATATCAATTTTCATTTGAAATTCGCTTGAAACACACAAGTAAAATAATATTAAATCATTTGAAACTTGTCCTAAACATGCAACCAAAATAATATAATTTTTTTTGTAATTGTATCTGAAATATGCAAATAAAAATAATATTAATTTTGTTTTCAATTTGTATGATATAAATTAATATAATAAACAATGTGTTACTTATATATTTATATGAATCTGTGGGAAATTTATATCTGAAAAAAATTAATTTTGAGATGAAATTTGTGACAAATGGAAATATTTGTAGTACGAATTCTTCAAACAATAAATAATTTATATAACATATGTCCAAAATTCTCTTTGAAAAATAACAATATTTTAGTAAAGTGATTCATTAACCATATCATGAGGTCTTTCATGAGCGTGACTCAATGACATTATACATCCAAGGCTTCATTTTTGTCTTTACGTCCTCTTCTTCATGAATCAACTTATGAATTTATATTTTCCTAGGAGGAATATCATTACAAAAGATTTGAAAGTTCAATTGAGGGAGCACTCACCTAGTAATTATAATCAATCTTAACAACAAAATAGATCAAATAAAGCTCGAATGAATCACAACTTGCTTCAAAATTTGCAATTTGCAAAAATCAAGAAATGGATAACATAGAGTAATGGAAAAAAAAGTATATTCAATTTACATTTATAAATAAAAATTCTCTCTCCCTTAGATTCTCCTTCTCACCTTCACCCTTCAATTTAAAATATAAAAAAAGGAAGAAAGGATAATGTGCGGTAAAAAACTTGGTCAAAGAATGACTTCATACTTTTTTAGTCTGCTTTATAGTGCATTGTTTTTGAACTGCCATTGTTGTTCTTAAAATTAGAAGAATGCATTAGAACTAGTGCAATAACATGTTACATGCAAGGGTGTTAATTTATAAATGTAAAAATAAATAAAATTTATATTATTATAATTTTAATATTTTTTAAAATTTTACAAGTATATCTTTGAAAATAATTTTGAATATTTCTAAAAATATATTAAAATTGTGAATATTAAATATAGCAAATAATTTTATTTCATTTGTATATATATATTTTACATCATCATTTTCTACATACATATTTTATAATTTTTCTATTTTTAAATGAGGATAAAAAATTAATGTATATTTTGATTTTAAAAAAATGTTAATGTGTATTTTAATAGTAGATAAGACATTTTAGCAAATGTCTCTTACATAAATTGTTGGTGAATCACAACATTAATCATAATTTGTGTCTGCCCAATTTATTTATTGCAAACTATCTTTCTATCTTTTTGCTGTAAAAACAATTCTATTATTTTTTAGATTTTTTAATTGATTATTCAAATAAAACATTCTAATTTGCTTTGGCAGGATTTTATTGGTGTAGTTCTTCAAAGAGAAATTTAAATGTAATGGCTTATCCCTTTTTATAAATAAAAAATGATGGAGACTATCAATAAGAATGCAAAACAATATATTGAGAAATTTGATTTGATTATATATGCTAAAAAAAATTATCCTTTTTTATAATTGTTTTAAATATTTTTAAAGCTTATAATTAAAATTGAATATATATATATATATATATATATATATATATATATATATATAGCTTATTAAGTTTTAGACACCTATAACATACACCTTTCTATAATAAGAGTTTATTGAATATCTCAACTAAATTATTTTTTTCTAAACTTCAACCCAGGTTTGGAACCTTTGTCAGGGTGATCCAATTGAAGATTTGGAAGCCATGGTGGGAGAAGGAGGAGCAGTGGTGGAGGTTGGGTTTAAGTGGAAGGTTTTTTTTTCCTTAAGTTTTTATTTAACATTTACAAAATAAAATAATAAAATATGATTGTCAACATTAACAAATTAACAGTAGATGACATGGCAACAGACTCGCACCCGTGGGCACCTGTTTGAACCCGTCTGAATTCGTTCCACTTTTGATGGGGAAAATCAAGTTTATTGGGTTTGGGTTCAGGTTCGAGTTCGAATTTTCTCCTCTTCATAAATTCGGTGCCGGAAACGGGTTTGGTATTGATGATATTTGTCCCGCCCCCGCCTCCATCTTACTAAATTACAAAAATATCCTTGTATATATATAAGAAGGAAACCCGAAACCCTAACCCTCACTTCTCAGTTCTCATTTATCCTTCTCGTAGCTTCTCTCTCACACCACTTACTCACGCACCGCTGCTCACGCATCGTCGTCACGCACCATTGCTCATGCACCGCTATCATGCACCATTGCTCACGACCTCGTAGCTTCTCGTTCTCTGATTGATTTGGTTGGAGGAGAAAAATAGAATCCACGAAACTGTGTTTCAGTTTGGTATCCTTGTAAGTTGTAAGCACTCATATCTGAATCCCATTGCAATTTTGTGATTCTTTGAATTATTTCTCCCTGTTTCTCAGATATGGGGTTATATTTTTATTCTTTATATGGTGATGAATTAACTAGACAAGAACACTTACTTTTTCGGACAAGAGCTCATAGGATAATGTATGATTTGGTCTCAAAATTTACTTTATCTGGTTTGTTGGGAAAAACCTTTTAAAGATAATAATTTGAAAACTGAGATTGCTGTGTATAGAATATGGTTTAGTTTTTCTATAAAGGAAGGAGGACAATGAAGACAACTATGTTGTGTATAGAATATGTTTTGTTCTGGTTTTGTTTTGGGTCTCGGAAAATATTGAATTCACATATGATTGTCTGGTATGATGTATTATTGCATAACTCGTGCAAGCTGAATTTTGCTAGCATCAAAATGTTCATCTTAATGAAGGGAAATGGTTTTATTTTTTAAGTAATACAAATAGAAAACCATTTATGTGCCACATAACAATTTAAAGCTTTTGGGACAATTGATCTTTTGGTATGATATTAGAACCTCTGTGACCAAGCGGTCTAGTGTTCAATGTTGGTAGGTGGACCAGTGTATTGTGCTCTCTTTAACCCCAAAGAGATGTTGCATGAGGGGGTGTGATAGAAATATCAAATCATTTAAGTGCCTCCACCTAACAACTTTTTCTTTTAGAACACTTAGAGGATACATAAGATTTTTGTTAATTTTGCAATATAATGCTTTACAGGAAATGCAATGGGGTATTTTCTGGCTTCCTGGGTGATGTGTTTTGATTCCAAACCAAAGTCATCAGCTGCAGTAGATTTAGAAAATTCCCTAATGAAAACAACAAAAAGCTAAACTGATTCAATGTTCCTCTGTGATCTTATTAACCAAACATGTGATCTAACAATAATATGGATTTTCTTTCACTAACTAAAATTAAGACAATTATGTGTGTAATATGATTAAAACTATATATCTCAGTTCAATTTGTTAAATTCCTTAGAATGTCTTCTTATGCAATTTGATGCTTTTTGGAAACAATTGTTTTGAACTGGTGTAATAAATAAGAACTAAGAAGTGAGCACTGAGTACAGAGGAGGAACAAGTCAATCACATGAGTGTTGTCTTATACTTTTCTAACTCTTTGCTATTGTCTTCTTTTAATAGGAATTTTTTAAGTGTATTTCGGGGGTGGGTTGGGGCGGGAAAAACCGACCCTCGTCGAGGGTGAGGGTGGGGACAAATTCTTGGTCCCGTCGATGTTCGGGGGCGGGGCAGGGGTGGGGTTTTAGAGGCGGGGGCAGTGGCAGGGTAAGCAAAAACTGCTCTCGACTGCCCTCGTTGCCATGCCTAAGTCGATCTTTAAAATTTGGATGGGGACGAAAATTACTGATTTTAAAAAATAAGAAATTAAATGTTTCAATTTTAAAATTGGATGACTAAAATTGAGAATTATGAAAAATAAAGGACCCAAAATTACATTTTTGGCCTTATGTTTACGTGAGGGAGGGTTACTTAGTGGGGTGTGCTTCATACACCATTACCTTTTCTCATACACCATTTAGCTTTTGCATAGTACCCAAAATGGCCTTAATGAATGAAAAAAATATATAAACAACTAAAGTAAAGTAAAGGAGAGAGAGCTGTGAGTTGCTGTGCTTCGATCCATTCTTTGAGCTTGACATTCCTTGGAATCGGCGTTGTTGAGGTTGTTGTTGCGCATTTGGAGCTATTTTGGAGGTGGACGAGCTGCAGTCAACTCCATTTTTGGTTTGGTGTCGCCAGAGAGAAAGCGCGGTTTCAGGTGAGTTCGAAGTTCCCGTACGGATTGGGTAATCCGTAGGCGTGTTTGGTAATCCGTAAGGCAATGTGCAATTCGTATAAACTACACAGATTAACCAATCCGTATGAGCTATACGAATTACACAATCCGTAAGTAACCCACCATACGGATTACACAATCCGTATAGACTACACGGATTAACCAATCCGTATGAGCTATACGGATTGTATAATCCGTTATGGTACAAAAATTTTAAAAAAAACTTTAAAAAAAGGAAATTAATTTTAGAATGCTAAAATTGAGCATAAATAATGGAATACTGTATACACAATCCGTAGTTTTTAAAATTAAAAGCATATGTAATTCATACGACAGAGAAGGAGATAAATATGACAAAATGCTAACCAATAGACAAATATGACAGAACACTAGTTAATAGACTAACATAGCATAAAGTTGTAATAATAACATTTGAAATGCGAAAATAAGCAAAGTGATCATTGTTTGAAAGATGTTGTGCAGTGGATGTGTTTTTCTTTCATTTGTATCATTCTAGTGAGCATTATGCGAAACATTTGCATCCATTGTATACCCATGTTGATCGGTTGATTGGGCTTCTTGGGTAACTGGCTTGTTAAAAATAGCAAGGATTTCTATTGGACCAAAACGTTTCCAATAGTTGGATTCGGCTAAGACCTTTAACACATCTTCATCGCTTATCAACTCTTTTATGTGATATTGGATTGTGTTGTCTGAATAAGCGTAGTGGGATGGTTGTCGAAAAAATAATTTTCTTACCACCTGTGAATTGTGAATTCCATAAGGGGAAACCCCAACAGGTGCAACTTGCTTGATGACATCCTTGAGTGTTTGAATGTTGCATCCTAAGGGTATTTGAAACCTTTTTGGATTTGTTCCAGTGAAAGAATAACCCAGACCATAACCGCTTTGTCGTGCTCTGTCCCATTTGCAGTTGTAATATAACATTGCATCATGTGTTCGGCCAATTGTAGATTGAAGTAAGTTTAGTATACCGTCGGCTGTTCTGTTGATTGTACAACATATTTCTATAGGACCAATAGCTGACATTTTCTCACTGGACATTAACATTGTGCAAACATCATCATCATTTGTCAGTTGCAGAGAATGAAAAAAAAATTGTTGACCTGCATGTATAGATGGTTGTCGATAGTACATTTCATCAACAAATTGGTCATGGGTTAGTAGAAGTGTGTTGTGAATCCTGGTCTTGAGTGCCTGAAAAGAACACTCATCAGGAACTCGCATTGGCATTGGAGTGAGACATTGAAAAGAAACACCAGTTTCGTCGTGTTTGATTGATCCATTTGGAAAAATGAATGCTAATTTGGAGTTAGCAATGGTCTGAGTGCTGGTTTCTCCTAAGAATGCCATAGTGTTGATTGATTTTATTTTGCAGATGTATGTTATATGGGAGAATGACAAAACATGTAGGGTGTCCGTGTTATTTATAGTTGGGTAGTTGTGTATCTGATAGCATGTAATTATTGAAATTTGTATTTTATTAGATACACCATGTAGCATGTCATTATTGAAATTTGACTTTTATCAATATAGTGCATGGTGTAGTCAATTTCGACTGACATTAACTCGTGACATTTGACCATTGCACATGGTGTGTCAGGCATGTGTCATTTGACCATTTCACATGGTGTGTCGGGCATGTGCTGTCTCCAGTTTTTTGACCAGCAGTGTTGTCAATGTCATTAAGTCAATTTACCCTTGCACATGCTTTTCTATTAACTGTTTAATGAATATGATTTTTGTGTGGGGTTTTAACGTTAGTCAATGTTATTATTTACCATGTATGTGTGTGTTTTTACATGGTATGTTAAGTTGTATTTTCTTTTGTTAGAATGGATAACGATGAGTGGATGTACGAGAGTATCATGGCTGAAGATATTTACATGAATGAAGACATTGGACCAGACCCTGATGACTTTGACGACAAAGATTGTTTTATTGATTGTTCTACAGCGTTCCAAACAAATGAGGTGAGTATGTGGATGAGTTACACTTAAATAATAGGAATGAGTTACACTTAAATATCAAATATCTTTTTGTGTAGGTGTTTGAATCGCGTGATGCGGTATTGAGGTGGGCTCGTACTGTTGCATCTGAGAATGGTTTTGTGGCGGTTATCATGAGGAGTGACACCAAGACCGGAAAAATAGGAAGCACGTCATTTGTGTTAATTGGTTATGAAAGAAGTGGAAAGTATAGAGCATGGAAAAAAGGTTTTTTACCTTCAACCACAAGTAGTAGAAAATGCGAGTGTCCTTTTAAGCTGCGGGCCAAACCAATCGCGTAAAGTGAAGGGTGGATTGTGAAGGTAATATGTGGTAATCATAATCATGTATTGGCCAAGTCATTCTGTGGACACCCATATGCTGGCCGAATAACTGATGAGAAGACAATTGTTGCTGATATGACAAGGGCGATGGTCAAACCCAAAAATATTTTGCTAACCTTGAAGGAGCACAATGCAGATAACGTAACAAGTTTGAAACAAATTTACAATGCAAGATATGCATATCGGACGCGTACAAGAGGCGCTAATACTGAAATGCAACAGCTAATGAAACTTCTTGAGCGTGACATGTATGTCCATTGGCATCGAGTGAAGGATGAAAATGTTATGCGAGACTTGTTTTGGGCACATCCGGATGCAATACAATTGAACAATGTATATCATATGGTGTTCTTGATAGACAACACTTACAAAACAAACAGGTACAGGCTACCTTTGCTTGACATTGTTGGTGTAACACCTACTGGGATGACATTCAGTGTTGCATTTGCATATTTAGAGGCGGAACGTACGAACAATGTGGTGTGGGCCCTTGAACGGTTTAGAGAGATTTTTCTGAAAAGTGAATTTTTCCCTAAGGTAATTGTTACAGACAGAGATTTAGCATTGATGAGTGCAGTCGAAACCATTTTTCCAGAGGCAACCAATTTATTGTGCAGGTTTCGCATTGAGAAGAATGTGAAGGCGAAATGCAAAACTTATATCCGACAGCAGAATGCATAGGATTATGTGATGGAAGCATGGGGAAGTGTTGTCGACTGTGCTAAGGAGAATGAATTTGATGATTATGTTATGAAGTTTGAGGTTGCATGTGCTCTGTGGCCAACGTTCGTTGATTACGTTAAGGACACCTGGTTGACTCCGCACAAAGAAAAATTTGTGACAGCTTGGACAAATAAAGTAATGCATTTTGGGAACACAACAACCAACAGGTGACTTTCCTTGTCTTAAATTATCATTCGCATATGTATAAATTCTTTTAAATTAATTGATTATATTGTAAATTGCAAGGTTGATTTTGCCCATTGGACCTTGAAGAGGTTGCTGCAGAATAGTCTTGGTTATTTATGCACGGTTTGGGATGCGATGAACAATATGATAACCTTGCAACATACTGAAATCAAGACATCTCTGGAAAGAAGTACACATGTGGTTGGACATGTTTTTAAAGTGACGTTATACAAGAGACTCATTGGCATGGTGTCCAGGTATGCGTTAAATCAAATTGCTGCTGAGTATGAACGGGTGCATCATGCGGGAAAAAACCCATCTCGTTGTGGTTGTGTGCTTAGAACATCGTATGGTTTGCCTTGTGCATGTGAGTTATCCAAGTATGTTATTGGAAGCATTCCAGTTAACACCGTTCATGTGTTTTGGCGGAGATTAAACTTTTCGTACGATGATCAAAATGAAAACCAAGTAACCATAACAGATGAGATGGAAGCCATATCTAATCGTTTTGATAAGCTTGATTTGTGTGGAAAAATAACACTAAAGTCAAAGCTTAAAGAAATAGCATATCTTGATTTGAATTCCATGTGCCCTCCACCTGCTAAGGTCAAAACTAGAGGTGCTCAGAAGAAAAACATCTCGAAGCACGAACGTTCGACACGAAGGGACCCGTCTTACTTCGAGTATGTGGATGAGTTACACTCTGTGCAGAACAGTTGCTCTACTCCTATACAGTGCAACTCCTCATCTGATGTTCTAATGAAAAACTGGATGGTTCCTATGCTCGATGAATTTAATCCATTTATGCACAAATTTATTGTGGACATTACTGATGTAAAAGCTGATGGAAATTACGGATATCGAGTTATTGCTGCCTTATTAGGTTACAGTGAAGAGGCTTGGTCACTAGTGCGCAATCATCTGCTTAAGGAACTTGCACAATGGACTGATCAATATATAGCATTGTTCGATGGGATACATAGGTTTGAAATGTTAAAGCGCTCCCTATTAGTTGATGGATTGTCCAAGGTGAAACTTTGTTTTTATTTTATTTAACATGATTTGGAAATTTTTTATATTTGTAATGCATGTTTGATTAACTGATGATTTGCAGGTAACGATGGAGAAGTGGATGGATATCACAGACATGGGTCATGTGATTGCATCACGATATAACATCATTCTAGTATCACTACAGCAAAGTATGACCTTTTTTTCACTGAGGGGCCAACCTCCTACAGATCCACGATTTCATAGAGTTTTGTGCATTGGGCATGTGTTTCGAAACCATTTTGTTAAGGTAACACACAAACTATTTAATTGGGATGCATGCTTAAAATTTAATTTATGAGATTCATGATTTGTGTAACAATTTATTTAAAACAGGTAACTCTGATCGACAATTGTCCCTTACCGTTGACGGCATGTTTGTGGGCTAATCACTGTACCACCGATGCTCAGCAGTGGCCTTACCATTGCGTTGATCGAATGCAAATGTATACCAAATCCATGAAGTTGCGCACAACATATGTTGATTTGGGAAATGTATAGACATGTATCAAAACAATGCAAATGTATTTGTTATGTGATATAAAATGGTCAATGAGTCAAAACATGTTATCTCATATCAATGTTCTGAGTAACTGTCTGAAATTACAAATAAATTTTCCTAATATCGAATAATCAATGTACAATAACATAAATATCAAAGACTGTGCTAATGAGGACGCCTCCTCTGTGGTCTGAAACTCTGTCTAGCTCGGGTGTAGACAAGGTCATCCTCAGTCATGCCTCGAACATGGTGCAGCAGCTGCTCTATCATGGAGTATGCATCTGTGCCTTCTGTCACCATCCTCATGTCAAGCATATGCTGGAGGCCCTCTGCAACATGTTGGCACGCATGCTACAAATAAACAATACAATTTGGTTAACAAATGGAACATGTGAAATTGAACGTGAAATACTTATGAAATAAACAATGAATACCAAGGCATGAAGTGGTCTCTGCTCATGTCCATCAGTGGGTGGATCAGAAGAAGGACCATGTCCATCAGTGGGTGGATCAGAAGAAGGACCATGGGAATGGGTATGGGACAGTGCACGCTCAAGCACTGGTGGAATTTGGGAAGTCGTCTCCTCATACCAAGCTGGGGTCATGAATGGATGGGAAATGCGGGAGAACCACCCCATGTATGCAACACCACAATGACCTGGATAATCAACCAAGTCTCCGGTGTCCACAATGTGCTCTGCAAAGTGAACCCACCTGTCTTTAATGTCTTCCAAAGAAGGAACATCTGTCACAGGCTGGGGTGGAATATGCTGAACATGGCCAAACTGCCTAAGCACCCTCTGAGATAGATACCTAGTCACGTGAGGACCCCATCTGAGGAAACCGGAGAATAAACTGATGGACTGAAACTCCCTGTGCGGCCGATGCTCCACGAAAGGTGTCCAACAAATATCAGACGGTGTCAACCTATCTATACGTCCACGATAGGTTGCCACCGGTAAGGCCTTCACGCTCGTCCACCTGCAAGATCGAGGCTGCCTCTCGTCATAGTGCTCGTCTGCAAGAACATTTCCTATAGTAGGAAAATGCTCGTATATCCAGCACTAAAAACACATATAAAATAAGGTTTTGTCATGATACACATCAAAACATGTTATCTCATTACCTGTAACAGAGTGATGTATCCTGCAAGATGTTTCCCGTGATGCTGACATGCGTAGCTCAAGTTCTGATACATGTGGATAAGAGCAGCCGCACCCCACGCGAATCCGGCAGAACGGTTGAAGTCTCGAAACGCCTCCAAGAATACCACAGCTATATGTGTGGCACTCTTGTTGGCGAACAATGTGCAACCAACAAGGTGAAGTAGATATGCCCTGGCGGCCAAAATCCACTGCCTCGCCTCGACCTTCGCGTAATATGTGTCCCTGAGCCATGATAGTCTAACATAAGGCCCATGACACTGGGATGTCTCTGCTGCAGCCTCCTCCACAGTGACATCAAGTAGCTCCACCAACAATGTCATCGCCTCGTCGACCTCCAGCTGCTCGTACGAGTCGAATGTCCCCATAACAGGGAGATGCAGCAGTGATGACACATCGTTAAGCGTCAATGTCATCTCGCCTACAGGAAAGTGAAAGGAACATGTCTCGGGGTGCCACCGCTCAACAAATGCGGATAGCAACCCCCTATCACCTGTCTCCACTGAGCATCCAATCAATGGACTCAGGCCAGTGGCAGCCACAATGCCCTCAATCTCAGCTACAGGCTTCCCGAATTTAATGACCTTACGGCCATGGGAAGCAAGCTTCAATTCTACACGTTCCTGCATTGAACATATTATTTAAGGTAAAACATTAATGTATAACCAAATGTATTACGACATTCGACTATGTAATTCAACATGTCAATACCTCTCCGGCCCAGACGCGTAGAGCCACATGATCGCGAAACCCGGTCAGCACAGATGAATCTTCCGGCCCTCCAGGGAAAGATTTCGACACTGTGTCCATATCCTCAGTGACCGGATCAGTCGTCTCCACGTCTGGTTCCTGCACAGCAGGAACATCATCAATAGCAACACTCGCCCTACGACGACGTGCAGATGCAGTGGGCCTACGCCGCTCAGGGACATCATGCTGATCACCTCTCCCATGTCTAATCTCTGAATCGTTAGGACTTCGGCCAACAGGCCGACGCACTCCTCCTCTCGTCCTAGCCATAATCTGCATCCGTATAGTGTATTTCAGACATAAGAAACCATTCATATCATACAAGTGTCAACACTCTGTAAAAAAGTGTCGGACACTCAAATCTGACATAGAGAATACTTGTTGTAGTCATAAGTGACATGGTATTCAACCCCTTTCCTGATATGAGATGGTATTCGATTTTGACCCCTTGGGTTAAACCCCTATGATGACAATCTTAATGAGCTTCCAAGGGAAAGATGAACTAATGAGCAAAAGGAAAGCTATTAATTGAACTCCAAAGTAAGGAACTCCATAATATGTCCCTTGTTTGACGAGGAATACATGAAGGTTCATAGCTTTAAAAATGCCAATGAAATATGGGACACTCTTATTATAACATATGAGGGTTCTACTAAGGTAAAACAAAACAAACTTCGTCTCACTAGTAAACAATGGAGACCACAAGTAATTGTGCTAAGAGCATCAAAGACCCTAGACAATATGTCCAATGAACCTCAAACACTTAAAGAAAAGAGTCTTTTATATTATTAAATGTGATCCACTTTTTCTGTTTTGAAAAAGACATTTGATTATAAATAGAATATTTTGTGATCAATCTTATATTTTTGTTTTAAATGGTCAAAATTTTCATTTAGAATGTGAAGGAAAGATTTAGAAAGAATTTATTCAAGATTAGTCTCACTGAGGAGAACGCGTCGTACATGCCAATCTCAGAAATCGTCATATCCAGTAATGGCAATGTCTATACGCGTCATATATGGCATAAAACTGCATAGACATCGATTATCATTGTGTACTCTCAAGTTTGTAGGTGCATGTTATATTATAGACACATCAAGAGCTAATCTTAACATATACTTGCTATCATAATTGATTATTGCAGACAAATGGATTCTAAAAGAGTACCAATAGAATCAGCAGAAACATTATAATAGGAGCGATCTATGTCAGCTAGCTACAATAACAAGTTCTCAATACAACTTGAAAGTTTCAGCCTTGCAATAACATTATCATAGGAGCACATGTTACACAAAATTATGTTAATTGGAAGTAGGGGTGGGCATGGATTGGATTTTTAAAAATCTAATCTATATCTAATTTATATTTATTTAAATGGATTAGATCTTAAATCTATATCCATATTTTTCTAAAAACAATTTGGATTCAAGATCCAATCCATTTAAGTGGATATGGATATGAATATGGATATATCCAATTTATATCCACTTAAATGTTATAATTTTTTTATATAAATTTTAATAATTAAACACTAAAAAATAAAAATTTAGCACCTATTCACTTGAATTTGATAAAAATTACTTCAAATACTAAATATGTTAATTAAATGAGTTATAGCTTTGGGCTTTGTGTGTTAGAAAATTTATCCGACATCCACCACAACACAATCATCCAAGTAATTCTCATCTTACAACTAATTTTATAGGATTGAGATATTTTTAAACTTATGATATAAGATTTTGAATATTATATTATATAGTTTTTTTTCCTAGACTATTGATATTGTACTGCAGATGTCTTAATTATTACTATATAAGATAAAGCTTATTTACTATTCATTCAAGTAATGAGTAAATAATTAGAAAGTAAAAATCATGAGCAGACAAGATGAGTAAAGAGAGACCCATCCAATCCAACCAAAAACAAATTGATGGCAGCACTTTTGCAATTTTTTTTACCTCATTAGTGTCTATATTATTTAAAAATTATGAAGTTGATTTAATGAAGAAGAAAGAAGAGAAAAATATGGACAGAATTAACAAATTCGGATATATATATATATATATATTCTTTAAAAAATGCAATACGTTTTTGTTTTTAGCTTCCCTCTTCTGGGTTGGAATGCGCTTAGTGGCTTTAAATGCCTACACATAAAATATAAAAAATTGCAAACAACATGGAAATGACAAAACTGTAAGAGACTGTTTTTTCCGCCTCATATTTCTCCTACTTTCCTCGCGCGCAGTTACCCCTACTTTCCTCGCGTGCAGTTAGTATTCAACGCCAACCTTTGTATATAATGGATTTGGATTTTTCACTTAAATCTGTATAAAAAGACAATGAATTTTAGATTTATAAATGGATATAAAATATGGATATGATAAAAAATCTGATCTATTAAAAATAAATAAAATAGATTAAACTAGATCAGTTATTGGATTACATTTGGATACCAGATTTTTTTGCCCACCCCTAATTGGAAGTATGACACAAGTAGATTAAGGGCATATTAAGTTTAATCTACTTCTAGCTGCCATCATGTCAATGAGTAAGGGCATATTAAGGGTTCAACCACTGCAATTCACAAGCTTCCTACATATTCAAGTCCAACTCTAATTAAAACCAACCAATAAATCCTTTCAACAGCTCATCTTCATAACCATATCCATTTCTAATCATATGTACACATGAAATTATCTATTTTCGCTAACAAGCACATATATTGGCTGTTTTTCCTTAATTATTTTTCATTTTTTTTCTTCTGAAAAATCCATTTTTTAAGCAAATAGGTCCTATACGGATTGATGGATCCATGTCCCCATTACGGATTGTGTAATCCGTATTATTCATACGGATTGATTAATCCGTACGAATAATACAGATTACACAATCCGTAAGGGGGATACGGATCCGGCAATTTGCAGCATACACACGGATTAGGCGATTCGTAGAGGTCTCACGGATTAGGTAATCCGTATGAACTTTACGGATTACACCCCTTACGGATGTCCAAGCCACCGTTTCCGCCATTCCCGATCACCACACACCACCATGGACAGCCGTTAACCACCGACCACCCAGTACACACTGACACGACACGCACAAAAGCCTTACACAAATGCACCCATTAAAAACCGAGGGACTTACCTCACAATGTCGTGCCCACCAAACAGAGAAGAGGATGTATCAACGGTCACCACGACCTGTTCAACACTTCCAATGCAGCTGGTATCAATAGTTGGAGCAGGGAGCTGGAACGGCGCAGGGAGAGAGCAAGAAATGGTGCGCGAACGGAGCAGGAAATGGTGCGGGAAGGGAAGGGAGTAAAATGTTTTTGAAAATTAGAAGGTAGTGGAAAGGGCAATTAAGGAAATTTACTGTTTTAATATGGTGTATGAGAAAAGTTAATGGTGCAGAAGCTCATCACTTACTTACTTATTAAAATCACGTAAGCCCAATTTGTCCTAGACCAGCAAGCCCAAACATTTTCAAGGGAACTCTAAATCTAAAACTACTTTAGCTTCGCACTGCCACGGCTGAGTAAATAGAGACGCGGAAACACGCTCGTCTTAAGCCACGCCGGTGAAGAATCGTGCGATTCGTCTCGAAATCGCGATTTAGGAACAAAAACGAGCCAACCTCTGATACGTATTGGTAGAAGCTGGAATCGTATCGAATCGTGGGATACGCATCGCGAATCGTACGATACTAACTACCATGTATGATGATTGTCCTTAAAACTGAAAGCTATGATTTATTTTGAAATTTTGTGATACAATTGCATTAGATGGGGAAATATTTGAGACATTTCTTGAGGTTTAGTTAGAAATTTAAATTTCAGGGTAACAGAAGTGAAATCATTTACCTCTGTAATTTGTGTGCTGTTATATTTTTAGCTACTGTAAAATCTAATGTAGAGCTTATAAATTGACAACAATTGACAACTTTAAACTTTTTTGTTTGAAGCAGGAAGCAAATGAAGATTGTTTCAGTTGCAATTAGGTCATTAAGTGCTAATTTGCCAGACCAGTTTCATCAGAGCCACTTGCTCAGAAGTCTTTCCTCATGGAGATTTACAGGTACTGGGTATTGTTTATTGCCTTCATTTTTAGCAATGCTCTCTGCCTTTCAGCATTGTTGCTGATATATTAGTAATTGATTTTGATGATTTGGCTGTTTACATGTTCGGTTTCCATTACGGTTGAGTTTGTCAAAGTTTTATGCTTTACTCCTCTGTGATCAAAAGTTTTCTAGTGAACCAAAAGGGATAATGAGGCTTGTCAGCCTGTGTGCTAAATGCCTCTTACCATTGTTAAAAGTGGAAAAGTTTTGGCTCATAGGTAAGAATGTATTTTAATTTTGTGTAATGTTTTAACTATTGTAGTTTAACCAATAAGTAAAATTCTTTTTTTGGAATCTGGTTAGTGTTACTGTAAATGATGATAAACAAATGTAGAGTTGAGGGACAAATTTTTTACAATTATATTTCCATGGATATCTATCATCATTGTTAAGGATGAATTGTGTTAGCAGTGACTTGTATGTTGTGTTACTAGTTACTTGTTTTATAGTACGAAGTGTTTTTTTTTTTTTTGATAGAGAAACAAAATTATAGTAGGAAGTAGGATGGAATAAGGAACTTGATTAATCAAGGCTAACGATAGCATGCGGTTTATCAAGTATCCAGCAGCAAAATTTCATCTGCCTAAAACTATAAGAGGAAGCGTTGGTTTAGATTATTAAGGTACGAGTAGTATCAAGAAGATTATTTTGCAATACCTATTCATTGTGGTGTCTGCAGATAATTGAACTGATGAAGCATGCCACAGGAGGACATAAACAATTTGAATGAGGTAAACAAATATTCTTTTGTATTTTCACTTCACAAGATGCAAACAAAGTCCAAATTGAGTCTGAATTTTACAACAAAAATTTAGAAAAATTTCAAACAATTCTAAATGATCTTTCATCAGAAATATCCAAGTCTATCTTGAGAAGTCATCAATAAAGGTCACAATCTCAAAAACCTATGATAGAATAGAACTAACATGTCACAGTCCTTAAACATCTGAATGAACAATTTCAAGTAGAAATTTAGAGCAACTGTTTTCTTTACTTGGAAAGAAGATCGAGCA
>PYAF01000125.1:2532926-2544518 GCA_007407185.1 Glycine tomentella | reverse complement strand
GTTATTAGCTTGGATAAGGATTGAGGAGATTTGTATTCAGTAATAGTACTAACAACAGAAAGTAGACTAGAGATAATGGACTCTTCATGCATGATTCGAAACATGCACCAATCATCTTTCCTGTACTCTGGTTCTTTATGTAAAAAGATTTAGAGAAAAAGGTTATTGAACAGTTAAGATGATGGGTTATTGACTGATTGAAGCTAAATTGAATGGACAATCAGGAAAGAGAAAAGCTGAATCCAAAGCTACAGATGGAAGAAGAGTTCCTGACCAATGCCTGTAGCTTTGTTTTTGGTAGGGAAAATCAATGTATTAATAATAAGGTACCAGCAGTACCAAGCACTTACATGAAGGTTATGGGAACAAAGTTACAAAAAAGAAAAGAACCACATAAAGCCCCTTTCCCAATATAACTCCAACCCAGCATTACCTTACAAAATACAATAAACAAACATAAGCAATAACAGAATTCCATGTGAAGCCTTCGGCCACTATCCCCTCACGGCCCCACCATAGTATTCAGCATCAGTGAATACATGCCCTGCATATGTTGCTTCCATTTAAAACAAAACTAGGCATTAATTCCCCTACAAAGCAATTCACCCTATAGTCACCGAATCCATCAAACTAGACATAAATTTGGGTCTGATGTCCATGTGCTCCAAGATGAAGAGCAATGATTGATTTTGGCCAAGACCCAGAGCCAAGATCTTGTTTTAATGTTCACACACCTTACTTTCATTCTTCACTATACTATTGAAAACAATGGTATTTCGGTGAAGCCAAATGGTCCACACAACCGCCATCCAAACAGCTTGCTACATCTGATTTGCTTTTTTGCTAGCTCCCACCCCTAGGTGTTACAAGAAGTGACTTCTCGGTTCTGAATGTTGAGCCATCTGCACACTCAACCACCTGTAGCAATTATTCCACACAGCAAAGGAAAAACTACAGCCAAAGAATAAATGTTATGCATTTTTCTCCTTCCAATTCACAAAAGGGACACATATATGAGTCACCGTCAAGCACAGATTCCTGATTCTCAAATTGCTTTTGGTCTGTACTCTTATACGAATATAGTCTCCAAGTGAAGGCTGTGACATTTGATGGGGCTGCGTACTTCCACATCCGCTTGAACACCACTAAATCATCACCCACAATATCATTATGTAGCAAGATTTTATACACATCCCTCGCCAAACAAATTCCCTGTGCTATGGTTTCCAGCACCACGAATCTTCTTACCCTTGATGCAACACCACCTTATTAACATCCTCCATAAACCTTCGCACCATAGGTTTCTCCCATTCAAACCACTCCCTTTTGCATGCCAACCTCCAAACCCATGACCCTTCCAACCACCCACCCATCTCCCCCTAGTGACGCAATCTTTCTAGGGTACTTTGTTACCAAAGCTTCCCCCCCAACAATATTTTGATGCCAAAAATCCGCCACTTTCCCATTTTTGATCATCCACTCGATATTGTCTTCAAACCACCCTCCTTGACCCCAACATCCCCATACACTTTCGATATCTGTCCACCATCTATCAACCTTGTTTCTAGCCACACCCACCCGGCTCTAATAAAAGAGACCATACTTGGAAGAGATCACTTTACGCCACATGGACTCTTTATGTACTAACAATATCCACATCCATTTAGCTAACAAAGCATCACTGAACAATTGAATATTCTTTATTCCCAACCCCCTTCCTCCTTTGGTAGACACACTTTTTCCCACTTAACCCATGCCATCTTTCCCCCTTTTATCTCTTTGAATTTTGATCACTTTTCTCACCACCACCAATGCCTGTAGCTTTGACCTCAAAGCCTTTTTCAAGGGTGCTAAAGTAAGAAATTTTTTTGGGAGGCAAATTTGAGAAAATAGAAGAGTTACCAAGCTAACTACAATATGATGATCAAAAGCACCAAAGTCCAAAATCTGGGATCCAATAGCCAAAGATTGAGAAAAGCAAACTAAAGAATTACCATGCTGAGTACTAAGGCTGAGGTAAATATAGAATGGACTGCCTTTACTTAAAGATTCTTCTTAAATGATGTGAAATATTTATTCTTTTGGGAGTATTCATCCTTTCTGAAATCAGACACTTGGGATTGACACTTGTTTGTAGTTATGAAGGAAAATGGATCACCTGGGCAGGGGAGGGGAATATAGATGGGTTCCTAGAGTGTAAGAGTAATGTTTAGTTGTTTACATGGAGGATCAGGCATTCAGGTCTGACTTGAGTTGGACCTATTGACCTACAATTTTATTGGCTATGCAGACCTGTTTTCTGTTTTCTTAAGCTGATTAATGACTATCATCTGCTGTCTTCTATTTGTTTCTGGGTGAAGTAGCGTCCTGGCAAATTGCTTCTCTTCATGTTCTTGGGTATTTGTACATTTTGTCCAGTACTGAGAAGAGTTAACTACACTTCTGAATTTTATTTTTCACAATATGTAGTGTTGTGCCTTGGCCAAAAATGAAGTATATTTCTGTTAAATATTCAAAACAGGGGAGGTTTGCATTATTTTTTGGAATAAAAGGAAAGAAAAATGTTATATAGTAAACCCTCTATGGATGTAAGCTTTAATCAGGATTAGAATTTCAAGTGTTCTGTTACAATTGACTTAGTCTTTCTACGGGTAGGATTGTTAGATATAGCATACGTAACACATGTATGATGTAGACATTCCTAATCAGATTTCAGCACATGTTACATGTGACATTAACATCTCATTAGGACTTTATTAGCATTTACTACCTCCGGACCTAAATATAAGAAACAACAAAAAATATTTTGGACTCAAATATAAGCAAATTTTAACTACTTTGATCCTATTTAATGATACCATCCCCAAAATACCCTTCAATTAGTTGTGATTCTAGTTCCAATGACTCATTTTTGTTCTTGATATCAAATTCCAATGAACTTCAGGAAAAATGTTTGTTTTTTAAATGTGATTAGTAGAATAAATGACATTAACTAACTTAATCAACATAAAGTTTTAGTTATTTTTGCCTATTTTTAGGTCTGGAGGTAGTAGTACTGTACCCAACTCATGTAAGTATAAATAATAGTGCGTGATCTGTTTAAAAATTACAGTATTCCAAATTCTATGAGGATGTTTCAAATTTGTTCTTTATGTCTTTGTCTCTCATATAGTGGATTCACTGATTAATCCTTATGATCTGCTTACCCAATGTTTGAGCAGATAATGCAACTGGTTATCAGCAGTTTAACAATTCAGAATCTCCTGTGGAGTATGAGCAGTTTGGTGGAAATCACGGGAGATATTGCCAACTTGATTCCATTTTTGAAAAGTTTAATCAACAGGGAATGGCCAGACAAAGACCTCGTTCAGTAAATGGTGCTAGTTCTGAGAGGATGCATGATCTAGAAGAAACTTATGACACATTAACTAATGGAATGGATGGAAAACTGAAGAATGCTGCCACATACTTTGAATTTGACGAGGATGAAATTGACAAAGAAGATTATGCTTTTCGATATGATGCCAATTTTCCACTTGGTTCAAAATATGATGTAAAGGTAAGTTGAATAACAATGCCTAACTTCCTTGATTATCATTACTTTTATATTTTTCTTTAATTTTAGGTGTTTGTATATATTTAATTTTGTGAGGGCGAGTCCTGACACAGCGGTAAAGTTGTGTCTTGGTAATTTATTGGTCATGGGTTCGAATCCGGAAACAGCCTCTTTGCATATGCAAGGGTAAGATTGCGTACAATATCCATCCCCCTTACCTGCGCATAGCGTGGAGCCTCTGGGCAATGGGGTACGTAGTTTTTTTTTTTTTTTTGTATATATTTAATTTTTTCTTGAGTGTGAGGGCATCAAATGTTTTATGTCCGAATTGATGTTTGATGCAGTGACTGATAAATTATACACATGTTTGGTGGGAGGTATTATATGAAATATAATGAAGAATGTCTGGCAGGGTTATCAATACTGAATAGCAACACAAAGTGACAATACCAAAAATGCTATGGTGGAATAGTAGGATGGCCATTAAGTTGAGATTATAGGTTGATAACGTAAATAATTTATATTTATAAATGCTTAAAAACAAAAAAAACTATCCAACTTATAGAGAATTCATAAATTAGTCAAAAAAATATAATGATGGGTGTTGGGTGGTTAAGTAGCAGAATAGAAGGTGATACAAAAAAGAAGATTTGCAAGCTGACAGTGGTGGGAACAAATAGTGAGTAATGGTCCAGGATGTGCGTGATTGAGGTTGAGTAGCAACAGACACTACTACTAGTAACTAGTATGTTTGAATGTGGGTGTTGGAAAATGTTGGGAATGGTTGCAAATTCCACTAGCAAATTGCCTTGAGCTCATGCGGTTAGATGAGATAAAGGCACGTGAATATGGTTGAAAAGGAATGAAAGAGATTTTAAGTTTCTTTATATCTTATGTGTTGGAGGAAATGAATTGAAACAGAGTCATCTTCATTGATTGTGGAGATATAAGGTTGGTTGGGTGATTGGGTGAAAAGTCCCAAGAAAGGTGGGAGGGAGAGGTCGTGGGTTCGAATCCCTCCGCTAACAAAAAAACTAGCATTTAACAACTAACTTTGGCCGATCAAAAAAAAGAAATCTTCATTGATTGTATCAATTGAAAATGGAGGGGAGACTTCTTTTTTGCAAGAGTATGCATTTGAGAAATTTGAACCCTCTGAAATATTGATTGCTTGTTAAACTCTATGAATTGCGTGAAAGTGGGATACTCCAAATTTGGGAGTCCAAGAATTTTATAAAACTCTCTTGATGGAAAAAATATATATGAATGAAAAATCCCGTTGAATTGAATTGGTTCCATGAATCTAAGAAATAGTTAAAATTCTTAATTTCTCTCAATATCATGATTTCGTGACATAACAAAAACTATAATACAATTGAATTACGATTTCATTGTGTTATACAAAAATACGAAAAAATGAAATTATGATTCCACTATGTTTACAAAACAAAAAAAAAATACCTTCAACAACGTGAGTGCAATGAGTGCAAAGAGTGAAGAAAGGGGATAGAGGGAAAAAAGGAATGAATGAAGGAATGAGGAAAGGGAGAGAGCAAAAGATAACAGAATGAAGAAAGGGAGATAGGAAAGGATTAAAGGAATGAAGAAAGGGAAGGAGGTAAGGGTGATGGGGTGAAATGCCTTGAGGGTATTTTGGTAATTACACTTGATTGTTAGGGATTAAGAGCAATTTTAGAGGGACCAATAGTAATACTGATGTATGTTTTTGTTTTAACGGGCCAGACATAAATCCAAAATACTCTGGCCCAACAGTATTAACAGTTTAAGTTTAACACAGCGACATACTTACTATCTTGTTCGCTATATATACACTCACGAATCCCCCTCCACGTCATGCTTAGGGTTAACAAGCGGCGTAATTGGTCTACTACAGTTTCAAACAAACGAAATGCAACCATTGTGTCTGTCTCAGATTTGTGTGTTAGGGTTTCAATCTAATCTATTCTTGTTCTGTGTTGGTTTTTTTTTTTGTCACATATAAGGGTCTGGAGTTTGGTTCTTTGGCTTTATAAACCCTTGCCTTAGAGATGAATGCAGCACCCAATATCAAACCCTATCAACCTTTTCACTAACTTTCGCTACCGAGTTTTTTTTAGTGGGTCTAGCGGATCTCTTTGGTAAGGTTGATACATTTGTTTTTGCTTTTGTTTTTATTACCCTCCTTTAATATAATGAGTCCGTGTTTATTTAATAGTGAAAATTGGAGATTTTTAAAATGTAACTATCGAGTTGTTATTCAGGCAGCCTTCTTGCCACTCTTGCCACTGTTAAATGGCATGAAAGGTGTTAAACTACTCGTAAATTAAATGCTTTTGCTCTTCAGACTCGCTGAGATTTTCTGTGAAGCTTGTCTAGTAAGCTCAAGCACATTATTTATTTATTTTAAGGATCCTGCAAATGTTTTTCTGCCAAAAAAAGGTGTTTTCTTTTTTGGAATCGTTGTCTAGATACTTGTTTTTAACAATTTTTGAGTAGGGAACCATTCTGATTTGGTTCTTTTTCACAATTTGACTAGGTGATCAATTTGCCTATGATTATATCAAATGATCCGTCGAAGCTTTTTTATTTTTTTGGTCACGGAAGGAATGTGGCAATCAGAACAATTTTTGTTCACGATGTGAAATTGGTTTATTCACGAGGTGAAATTGAAATAGTTTGAGTGCATGGTCCGGCTTTGGATTTATGCTTTTGTTTTTCCCTTTTGTTTGAGGAAAAGACCAAAATAATTGATTGTATAAATCATTCTTACAATAAGATTTGAAATCAATTGATTATGAAATGATAAAATATTTAAGTAACGAAAACTATCAAGCTCAAGGGAGAAGCCCAAACTTTAAATTTAAATAAGAGAGGGCATATAAATCAATCACACTTTCTACAACATTTTTATTTAAAAAGGTCCCAACAATTCAACCAAGTTAAATCATTTGATTTATTCAAAACTCAAATGTTTTCCAATGCAATTATTAGTAACAGAAATTATTGCATCTATGCTAACAGCATGGGCAATGAGTGTTTTACTACTAAAACCTGCAGGTCCATAAAGCAAATTCTATCCCAATCTCCACTCCAAATAACCGAAATAGAGTAATCCAAGAAACAGTGATCAGCTTGGGATAACCATAATTGATTGATCTTTAGATTAAGAACGCGAAATTAAATAAGAGAATTGAAGAATACAACTACAAATTATTAATCGAAGCTTATGAGATTTTAAGGTTCCTCTAGATTAAGACCCAGGGACATGACCAAGTTCTTCAATGTAAACAGCTACTGAGAATCTTCACTCCAATCTATCATTGATGCAAATTTGAAGATAGGAAAATGGCCAAAATGAATATTGATATAGGGAACAACAAAGTTAAAAACTGATTGTAGCTAAACATACTGGATGCAGCAGGAATTTCTTCCCCAACTCAGTTCTCAACAATTATGTTTAGCAGCTAAACATGTGTGTTTCATAACTCAAAAGTATTGCTTATAGACATCCAACAATGCCAAAGCATATCCAGCGTGAAGCATTTTACACTATGAAACCAAGATTTACTATAATTTTAGCACTTCTCCTTAGGGGAAATGAGTGATTATGTACCAAAATCAGAATGAAAGCTCAAACTCCAAAAATAAATCCAATGTGCGCCCAAACCCCAAGTGAAAGTCAAACCAATGGTCAAAATCCACTCAATCCCACTACAAACCAATCAAAAATTTACCTAACAAGTCACCAATAAACATAAATAACAAATTAAACAAACCCTTCTGCTCCTCCACAGCCCTAATTTGCAACCACACACCAAATTACACAATAAAAGCACAAACAAGGTGAAAATGGGTGCAAGAGCATACCTGATGAATTGGTGCAAACATGTATCCTAGCAACTCATGAATGCTGGTTTCAGGAGCAAACAATGGCCTTCCCTCCCATAATATTATCGTTATTAGCACCGCCATTGCGAGTCCTGTTAGAAGAAAACTTAGAATGACAGAGTCAATGCCATCACAGAAATTTTGATCTGCATTGTATCTTTTCAATTTTTTTTTTTAAAAAGAACTTAATGGCAATGGGCAATGGAAATCATACTTCCCGTGTTATTTAGAAAAAGAAAAAAAAAAAAAGCAAACTAAAATATTAAGTTTTGAAGTTACACTGATAAATTCTACCCCAAATTGCACGAATACATCATTTTCTTTTTACATTGTACAATATATATTAAGTAACTAGTGAAATTGAGGCAGAGGAGTTCTGTATGAAGCTTAGGCTAGGGATGAAATGATGATCATCCATTATCTGTTTTTTATTATCATACTTCAATAATATTACACATATTTACATTCTGTTACTTTGAAAAGTGAATGAGTGAGGGAGTGCATCACAAGTCTTGTATTGTAATCTTGAACTTTCTATGAACATTTATTATGTGCACAAAAGATGATGATCGTTGTAGTTATTCGGGTATTTGTGCAGGAATTTATCAAATTGGTACAACCTTCATCGAATTTGGAAATTCAAAAGCCGTTCAACCGATCAATGACTTCACTGGCGACGACCATCCTCCTTGCCGTATCCCTAATCAGCGTTGTTTCAACCGCAACAATACCACCAGGCCCACTGGAATGCGTGCCGGAACCGAATCAGAACCCACAGATCCTCCGCCGCGACAAACTCACTGTCCTCATGAACGGCTTCTCGGAGTCCCGCATCCCGCTCCTCCAATCCCTGGCCGCCTCGTACTCCCTCTCCCCCATCGTGTCCTCCGTGCTCGTCCTCTGGGGCAACCCTGCCACATCGCCACGTGTCCTTCACCAATTGGCCCACAACCTCACCCTCTTTTCTTCCTTCTCAGCACCAATCTCACTTCTCCCCCAACCCTCCACCAGCCTCAACAACCGCTTCCTCCCGCGCCCCAATGACATCTCCACTGACGCCGTTTTGGTCTGCGATGACGACGTGGAGGTGGACCCCACAACCTTGGAATTTGCGTTTCGCGTCTGGACGCAAAACCCGCACCGGTTAGTTGGGCTATTCGCGCGGTCGCATGATTTCGACCTGGACCGAAGGGAGTGGGCCTACACGGTCCACCCGGACCGGTTCTCCATCGTGCTTACGAAGTTCATGTTGTTAAAGACACGCTACCTGTTCCTTTACACATGTCGGGGTGGGCCCCGCATGGCGCGCATGCGGGGGGTCGTGGACGAGGTGCGAAACTGCGAGGATATACTGATGAACTTTGTTGTGGCGGAGGAGGCGGAGGTGGGGCCCGTTTTGGTCGGGGCGAAGAGAGTAAGGGATTATGGTGATGCCAGAAATGAAGAGGAGAGTGAAGAAGAAGGGGTGAGTGTGGTGGGGTTGAGTAGTAGGAAAGGGGAGCATAGGAATAGGAGAGGGTGGTGCATAAGGGAGTTTCATAGGGTGTTGGAGAGAATGCCTTTGAGGTATAGCTATGGGAAGGTGGTGGATTCTGTTGGGGAACAAGGGTTGTGTTACAAAGGTGGCAAGTTGGTGTTTTGTGATCAATGATATTGAGGAAATGTGTAAGTATTATCTTATTTTATTTGTACTAGATAAAAAATTATCTTAAAATTATATAGTATCATTTATTTTTATTTTTATTTCTTATAATATTAATGGTGAATAAGAAAATTTATAAATAAATTAATGATGATATAAAATGAATTTTGTAAAATTATCACATTGTTATTTATTTATTTATTTAAATAAAACAACTTATGACTATTATTTTTAAATGAAAAAAGTATTCTGGATGATGATATTTTTAGAACTAGTGCAATAACATGTGACATGCAAGGGTGTTAATTTACAAATGTAAAAATAAATAAAATTTATATTATTATATTTTTTTTTTAAATTTTACAAGTATATCTTTGAAAATAATTTTGAATATTTCTAAAAATATATTAAAATTGTGAATATTAAATTTATCAAATAATTTTATCTCATTTATATATATTTTACATCATCATTTTCTACATACATATTTTATAATTTTTTTATTTTTAAATGAGGATAAAAAATTAATGTATATTTTGATTTTTAAAAAATGTATGTATGTTTTAATAGTAGATAAGACATTTTAACAAATGTCTCTTACATAAATTGTTGGTGAATCACACATTAATCATAATTGTGTTTGCCCAATTTATTTATTGCAAACTATCTTTCTATCTTTTTGCTGTAAAAACAATTCTATTATTTTTTAGATTTTTTAATTGATTATTCAAATAAAACATTCTAATTTGCTTTGGCAGGATTTTATTGGTGTAGTTCTTCAAAGAGCAATTTAAATGTAATGGCTTATCCTCTTTTTATAAATAAAAAATAAAAAAAATGACGGAGACTATCCATAAGGATGCAAAACAATATATTGAGAAATTTGATTTGATTATACATATGCTAAAAATTATCCTTTTTTAAAATTGTTTTAAATATTGTTAAAGCTTATAATTAACATTGAATATATATATATATTCAAATCATAATCAATTCTGTTATTTTAATTATTTCAAAATCGATAAATAAGTTAATGATGATATAAGGTTAATTTTATAAAATTATTATTCTTTTTTTATCTATTTTTTATATTTTGTAAAACAACTTAGTACAACTATTATATGTTGAGATGGAAAAAATATTATGGAAGATGATAATTTTAGAATGAAGATCAACCTACAATCCATTTTTAGAAATGACCAAAAAACTTTTATCTTTATAAGATGATGGTATTATCTCTATTTACCAAAAAAAAGGAAGATTGCAATATCTCTTTGCTTTAAATGCTTGGTTAGTCAAAGCTTTTGGATATTTTCAGCCATGTTACGAATGGATTATTTAACAGTCTTATTCTTGAGTCCCTTGCAGAATATTGATGACATAAGAAATGGTCAAAGAACAAAAGTACCTATATTTGACTTGGAAAGTGGTGCTCGGAGTGGCTTCAAGGAACTTGAAGTTTCTGAAGATTGTGGAGTGCTCAGTTATTAAACTAGTTCCCCCAATGCCTGAAATTTGTTTCCTCCATTATAACTTTGCTTGTGAGATTTAATAGAATAGCCTGAAGTTGTAAAGATATTATCTTCATTGCATTGTATTTTTACAAACCCCATGAGCACATATCTTAGTAGATTTTGAATTCAGCACCTTTTGCTGATATTATATTTTAACTAGAAGAAAGCGAAGGAAGAATTGAACTCCGGATAACTTTGTCAGAGAAGTTTGATATCATGTTAGTGGACAACTTTTCCAAAAGATTAAGCTATTAGGTGTAGGCCTTGGAATTGTCTTAGGTCCTTAGCTCTAACATTTGTTTGATAGTATACCATGTTTGTTTGACCTGCTTATATCTTTGAAGTTACCATGCCAATAGCTGCTCCGGAGTTTCTCTAAGAATGTGGGTTTAGGTCTAACTCAATCCCAAAAGCTAGATCATAGGGTGAGGGTTGACTCCACTTATGTATTTTATCTTGGTCTTATCTCTAGTCGATGTGGACTTGAGTTTTTCCAATACACCTCCCATGCCCAGCAAAACTTTTGGACTACGTGCATGGATAATATGGTGGGTGACCATTTTCTGGTGACCTTTCCGAAGACTGCCATGCAGTTCACACGTGAAACCAACTCAAAACACTGTCGCATGCAAACCCATGCATGGCCCTTTTCTAGTGCATGAAGTTCACGCACATGACGCGTGATGCATCTTTGGTCAGTGTTGTAATACTCTGTAGGTCTCCGACGTGTTATCATTAATAATATCAGTTTAACGCTTAAAATATGATTTTTAAAACCTCAGCGGAAGCACAAAATCGTTTTCTTGATTCATTATGTATGAAATACTCATATCTCATAGAATGCACACATACAAAGCATATATTTCACACCCCTGCTGATCCAGTTCTCATATCATACATCATGAAGACAGACAGCTAAAAGACTTAGGCAGATTATCAAATATACACAAATATACTCAGGGGAAAGTCTCATGTCATAACCTCAAATAGTT
>PYAF01000125.1:2506410-2523427 GCA_007407185.1 Glycine tomentella | reverse complement strand
GCCAATTCTAAATATATTTCTATCATGAGATAATTTGGTATGGGAGCAAGAGAAATCACCATATAAATGTGAATCCAATGATCCATTGCATATGTACTCATAAACCAGTAGCCTTCTCTTATCCTCTATACAGAACCCAATGAGCATAACAACATTCCGGTGCTGAGCACAGCTCAGGACTTCCACCTCTGTGCAAAATTCAAGATCACCCTGAGCACTAGCCAACTTATGTTGCTTGACAGCAATGACTTGTCCTTCTGGTAGGACCCCTCTGTGAATAGATCCAAACCCTCCTTCTGCCAAGAAGTTGGCCTGTGAAAAACCACCAGTAGCAAGTTCTAACTCCGCATAGGTGAACCACCTTGGAGGCTTTCCAAAAACAGGTGCCTTGTGTTGACATATTGAACATAATGGAGGGGGACTAGGTTCCGGATAATACTATTGCTTCTCTTAAATTTCCACTGAAATCCATGTCATTTCTATAGGGTGAGATTTGAAATCCAGATCCTCTATCAAGCCTAGAATACTTTTCTGGGAAAGCTCTGGTTGTAGATGCTTGAGGCATACCATGAGATATATCTGATCTCTCTTCATTGTGCTGTGATGATTGTTGATGTAAAAGCAATTCTGTGATCCATGGCTGGTATCTCATGCTTGCTGAAGATGTGGACAGACTTTCACTTTCTGTGTCTCAATTAGTATCAACTAGTTCTTGACCTTCCTTGATAGTTTCCTCTTTTTTGAACTCACCATTCATCTCTGAGATGAAGAATGGTGAAGTTCCTGGATCAGAGCTTGAAACTGATGAAGTACCAGCTTCAGTTGCAGTGAATGGTGTCCCTAGCTCAGGACTGCTAGTTGAGAGCGCTTCATAACCACAATGTTACACTGCAGTTCTTCCATGCATCGCTTTTCCTCATGTTTGAGCTGTCTGCAAAAAGGGCAAGACCAAAAGCCAACAACACAGACTCAATTATAATCTCAGGTAAACAACAAAACAATAAGCCAAAAATGGAGATATAATCAAATAGAATGCCTCTCAGTGAGGAAAAGATAAGAGCTGAGAGACTATTACTTGTCTAATACAACCCAATTGGCTTGTGCTTTTTTGGCTTCTACAGCCACTGTTCCACAAGGTGATCCAGAAACAATTTTAATCCTGACATTTATCTGTTGGGGAAATATTGGAATAAGGATACAACCTCAACATTCAATTTGCATGAACCTCATATACATCAAGGGTACTAACCTTGTTTGGATCATAGACATTATGGAGCTGAAGGATCATCTGAGAACAAGAATTAGTGATATAACTCTTCTGCTCTGGTATTTTTCCTGGAGGGTACTTCCTAATACCACTGGCACAATCACCAGCAAATCTAGGAAAACCCCATAATCTTCTGCCTAAATACAAGTAGAATACCAGTCAATTACACAGAATACCATGGTGAAGGTTCAAACTCCCACAAAACAAACACTGACAAAGTTCATAGTTTAGAACCACTCATTGCTATTTCCTGCCACATTGCCATCAAAATTTCAAAAGGAAAAAGCATGAAACAATCCCTTTATATGATAAAAAAAAGGACGATATACATGAAAAATCACTGACCATGTTAGATACTCACATCTGAATCAAAGGAATCAAATTCCCATTTTTCCAATTTGCCAGAAAAACAATATCTGGCAAGAAAAAGAAGCGCAAAACTATATCAAATGCAGGCAAAAGTGGCATTACCTGAACTTTGTGAAGGCACAACCACTAGTAGTGTAATGCAATCCCCAGGTTGAACAACATGACTGAGGGACCAAACAATAGCAGTCTTTGGAATTTCCTTTGATGCCTTAACGGCAACAATGACCTTCTCAGCACCATCAGAACCTTTCTCTTGCTTCCCTCGCTTTTGTTGCTCTCGACTCATCAACACCAACTATGTCGAACTTTTATAGACTTATATGACTCATTACATATACCATAACACTAACCCTAACCCTGTTGGATTAAACCTAAAACCTAACCCTATTGGTTTAAACCCTGACCCTGCAGCTGCAACTAAAGGAGAACCTTGGTGAAAGTAAACGATCATACCTGAGCCACTTGAAGATGTCGGCACCAACTCGAAGCTACACTGAGCAAAGGCACTTTCACGAGGGTGACAACAGGCGAGAGGCTTTGTCGTTTGGAGGTAAACACGCGGGGACTGTGGTTTAGGTAGATAGCTTGGGTGGAGAAAGTAAGCAAGGACGACAGTGGGAGAGGGGAACTTCAGCGGAGGAGTTTAGGGCTGGCGCGACACAATTTCATGGGGACCCCTAAAGACAAATACCAAAACATACAAAACGGCGTCGTTTTAATTTTATGTTCCACATTTTAGACACAAAACGAAGACGTTATTTTAGAACCGTCGCTGTTTTCAACCATCTAAGACGGTTGAACTATGAACCGTCTTTAAAATTTGCATCTTAATTACGGAAATGCCACCGCACCCCTTTCTAAGACGGTTCCTCGACAACCGACTTAAAATGCCTGTCGTAAAATAACCTTTTTGTAGTAGTGTATGTTCCCTCATATTTTCACTCACTGATACTATTGCTACCTTTGGTCGAATCATAGTTATCAATCCCAGATAGCGGAGCAGAGCGGCCGCTTTCAAAACTGGGATAGTGGGATAGCAGATAGCGGGATGAAAGCTATTCTAATGTTTTTATATATAGAGTGTATTTCATATTAATAAAATATAATAAAAGGAAAATCATAAACACAAATAATAGATTATCCTTAGTTGGCATTAAAACACAAGTCTAGTTTTTAATTAAATAAAAAATGAACCAGAAGGAGTAAAGTAAGCAATAAAGGGAGTGCAAGAAGCAATATGGGGGCCCAATAAAAAAAACACTAATGTTATTTATAAAAAAACTCTCTCTCTCCCAACTCGTGAGACCTCGCTCACTTTTTCTCGATTTCTCTCTTTCTCGGTTGAGCACGGCGGAGGCAGAGTCGCAGAGTGTGACCCTTGGAGGCTTGGACTTCGTCACCAACAACGGTGGAAGAGGAGCTGGATACGACCTTCTCGATCTCCTTGACAGCGTCAATTCCCTCGACAACCTGTCCGAACACGACGTGCTTTCCGTCGAGCCACCCCATCTTCGTCGTGCAGATGAAGAACTGAGATCCGTTGGTTCCGGGACCAGCGTTCGCCATGGAGAGGATGCCAGGACCGGTGTGCTTCTTCACGAAGTTCTCATCGGCGAACTTGTTGCCGTAGATCGACTTGCCTCCGTTGCCGTTTCAGGCGGTGAAGTCGCGGACTCGTCACGGCGATCGCGCGCTCTGCTACCCCCCTGTCGCGGGCGCAACATCCGCTACACTTAAACGTACCGCTCCTCTACCCACTTTAGCTGCACATAACCGCTCCGCTGCGCTCCACTGTAATCGCGGCCGCGATGCCCACTGTTGATAACTATGGGTCGAATATCTTCATTTCTTATCTTATCCATCTTCGTATAACCACACATCCACCTTAACATCTTTATTTCTACTACCCCTATTTTATGCTCATGTTGCCTATTTGCTGCCCAAACATTCAGCTCCGTATGACATTGCAGGTTTTACAATTGTTCTATAGAATTTTTCTTTTAACTTAAGCGGAATTTTGTGATCAAACAAAAACTTAGATGCACTCCACCATTTCATCCACCTTGCTCTAATGAAGGAAAAACAACATTATTCATAATCGCTCAGAACATATCAAAATCAGCACAAAGGCGTTGGTTGGCACTGCTGCTCTGACAACTGGTTCAGCATGTTGAACCAATCTGAATTTTCTTAAAGAAACCTTTCATTTAAAAAAAAAATAGTCTTAAACTGGACCAGGACATATATTACTGATAAGGAGTGGCACATAACATCTGATGTTATACTCAAATAAATGTTTTTTGTCTTTCCCCCCTACTTAAACTCATTGATGAAAAAATATGTAAGGCAGTAGAAAATAATTGATACAGGAAAATAGTAAGCAAATGAACATTATATTCATCTAGAGTCTAGACTAAATAAAACTATACGTAAACTGTACTAGTTAATTATATGATCTATACATTTTTTATATCATCACTGTATATTATGTCACTATTGAGTACAATCCATGGAATAAGCAAATTTAAACCAATTATCTTGAAGGAAGAGAAAATTTCAAACAAAGCTCATAAAACTATCAAGCCCATGCAAAGTTTAAGTGAAGTTAACTTTCTGTACTGGTAAGATTTTAATCAATTGCTCACATTTTCATTTGATAGAGAAGTCAAGACCATTGATGAAGAAACGTCCCAAACTTTGCAGGGGCCACCCATTCCCAAAGAGGCAAGTAATTTACCATCAGAACTGCAAGACAAACAAAACCAAACTGTAAGACACAACCCTTCACATATAACAGGGTTTATAGAGACACCTTTGTCAACTGTCTTCTTTTCCCAGTGAATTATGAAGTCAAAGAGTAACATATATGTTAAATGCTTAAGCTGCTATGCACATCAAACCTGAAATGTAAGTCCTTCAAAGAAGAATGAGCATTAGTCTCGTTGAGAATAATTTCCATGCTAGGCCACTTGAAAACCCTTAGATTGCCATCCTGTACTGCACAGAAATTACAATATCAATTTAAAGCATATGTATGATGTGAAACTACTGTCCAACAAAATAGAAATTCCTCACTGTTTAATATTAATTTGGATAAAGTGAAGAACAAAAAGAATATATATATATATATATATCATGAGTTTGGAATTTGGATATTAATCTTTTTGAAAATATTCCTCAGTTGAAAAGGAAGTGCAGTAATAAATTAATTAGGGAAATATTTTCTGAAAATCATCTTTCTTTCAATGTAGCTAAAAATTAACATCAATGTTATAAAATGGTTTCTTTTGACCTTTGTAAAATTGTAAATACAAAGGAAATCTATACCTCCCCACCAGCAGCTAGTGCAGTACCATTATTGTTGAATGCCAATGCTAATTGCTGTCCAACATCCTCCAACTGTGTGAGCACTTTCTCCGACAACTTGAGACTCAACTTATGAATTTCAGAACTCTTGTTTTGATCCCAGTCAAACCATCTGCATGACACAACATAATATTGATCATGGAGTTCTATATCTAAATGTAATAATAGAAAAAAAGAAAATCAGTTTGGTTTTGGTCTAGAATATCAGCACAACACTTAGATTATGGACTAACACTAACCATAACTCTCTTTTTTACTGTAATCTTGTCTGCATTTCACTAAAGGAATTCATACTTTCGTTTAGTTAGTGGCAACACTAGGGACATGTTTGGGGAATTTACAGTGGCATACAGCAAACATCTAGCTGACAATCTTCTGTAAACGATTGACAAGAATGAAAAGAAAACAATCTTTTTTCAGATATTTTTGTACATTGACCCAACAATGTTCTTTTGTTGTTTGCCTTTTTTCTGTTGTTTGCCTCTAGAAACTCTCAAAACTACCAATAATAAAAAGTTCTTTACATTAAAACTGCTGTCCAGAAAATATGGTACATCACATGAACCACATCTTTCTGCAGCCATCTTTATACAATCTTAGACAAACAATAAAAATTTAATACGTCAATTGCTAGCAATTCGAACAAATGTACTTCCACAAAACAACTCAGAAAATCAACCTACACAGCTAAACCAAGCAACTAGCGCAGTTTTTCACGTTGTGACAACAACAAGCATTAATCTAATAATCGGCATTGCATCACACAACGAAAAATCCTAATCAAAACCAGATCCGATTCCTCTAGTTCCGTGAACTCCCAACACTCGTCATATCATACTTCCTTTATCCACATTACTCCGAGCATTTGTTCTCTTTCTCTTGTGATTATTACGCTTAATTTACATTTAAAGTATAGTTTATTTTTATGCAAACCCCTTGCAAATTAAATCCATTCATTGATTGCTTGAAAACAAACGTATATTAGTCCTGAGTACTAGTGAAGTCCCTATGGAAATCGACATTTGGACTTACTAGATCTTTATTACTTGACAAAGTGGTGCGCTTGCCGTACTTAGCCTAACATGTTTTTGACGCCATTGCTAGGGACTTTGTTCCTCATACTCAGAACTTTTATATTGATGTTTTGAAGTAATCATTCTTTATTCTTTGATTCTTTATCTTTATTTTGTTTATGTTACTAATTCTTTAACCTTGTTCAAGTTGTTCGAGTTGTTTCCATTCTTGCATGTGAGGTAGAGCACAAGTGAACAATCTTCTCCCATTGAATTTGGAGATTGAAGCTACATGTAGGAGAAACAACGGTGCAAGAAGAAGACAACATAGACAAAGGGACAGGGAAGATCCTTCTGGTTCATCATCTCCAACTCATCAGCCAATTATCGAAGAACCTCTAATGGAGGATAACAATGAACAACCCTCGAGGGTTACACTGGAAGACTATTCCAATTATGCCACGCCATAATACTTTACAAGTATTGCGAGGCTAGATGTTCAAGCGGCTAATATTGCATTTCCCCACTCACTCATACACCTTATACAAGGAAACCTCTTCCATGGGTTGCCAAATGAAGGCCCTTATGCTCACTTGGCAAATTACATTGAAATATGTAATACAATGAAGATTTTTGGAGTGCTAGAAAATGCCATCTGCCTCAACTTGTTTTCATTTTCCCTGTTTGGAGAAGCCAAGAGATGGCTACATTCATTCAAGGGAAACAGTTTCAGAACGTGGGAAGAGGTGGTTGATAAATTCTTGAAGAAGTATTTTCCAGAGTCCAAGACAGCCAAGGGCAAGGTGGAGACTTCCTCATTTCACCAGTTTTTGGATGAATCGCTGAATGAAGCACTTGATCGCTTTCGTGGGATGCTTCGTAGAACCCCCACCCATGGGTTTAGTGAGCCAATCCAGCTCAATATCTTTATAGACGAACTGCGGCCCCATTCGAAGCAATTATTAGACGCATCCACTGGTGGAAAAATTAAATTGAAGACCCCTGATGAAGCAATGGATCTTATAGAAAATATGGCGGCTAGTGATCATGCCATCCTTTGTGATAGAGCATATATGTCGGCCAAGAAAAGCCTCATGGAACTCACGTCACAAGATGCTTTGCTGGCTCAGAATAAGCTCCTAGCCAAGCAGATAGAGACCTTCACTACCACATTAAACATACTCCCCCAACAACTACATGTGGTACAACCAACTTCGCCTCCTACTTTGAAAGTTGGCACTTGTGTACTATGTGGAGGAGCTCATGAGTCGGGTTGTTGCATGACTCAAGATGAGGTTTCAAATGAGGTAAATTACATGGCTAATCAAAACTGGCAAGGCTTTCATCAAGAGGGCAACTCAGGTTTCAACCAAGGAGGAAACTCTGGTTATCATCCGAGGGGTAATTTCTCTCATAATCAAGGCCAAAATTGGAGATATCATCCGAGAAACAACTTCAACAAAGACCAAGGAGCTTCATCGAATAGGCCTCTTAACATAACCAAGGTCCTAATATGTATGAGCGGATCTCCAAGCTTGAGGACACCTTTACTCGATTCATGCAGGTCTCGATATATACTCAAAAGAGCACTGACTCCGTAATCAAAAATCTTGAAGTACAAATGGGTTAGTTAGCTAAGAAGGTGGCAGAGAAATCATCTGGCAATTTTGTTGCCAATACTGAGCAAAACCCCAAGGAGGAGTGCAAGGTGGTAACCCGGAGTAAAGTGAAGGAGAGCCCTGAACTTGTGGAGGGTGTAGTGGAGGATGTGAGTGATGGAGAAGAAGGTGAGAGAAAAGAAGGAGAACATGACAATAAAGAGAGCGGTGAGAGAGAAAAAGAAAATAAAAAAAATGAGAACAAGGGAGGTTCGGAGAAAGGTGGTGTGGTCTCATCATCTAAGACCAAGAGTCAGCTAGCAAGGGAGGCTAGGAAGAAAATGCCGACCATATATGCCAAAGATCTTCCATATCCTTTAGTGCCTTCTGAGAAAGATAAAGAGCGCTACTTTGCCCGATTTCTTGACATCTTCAAGCAGCTAGATATCACCATTCCATTTGGTGAATCTCTCCAACAAATGCCCATGTACGCAAAGTTCTTGAAAGACTTGCTCACCAAAAAGAGCAAGTATATTAATAGCGAGAACATTGTGGTGGAGGGAAATTGCAATGCTATTATCCAAAGAGTTCTATCGTAAAAGTCAAGGATTCGGGGATCGTGACCATTCCATGCTCTATTGGATCGGTGTTTGTTGAGAAAACTCTTATTGAACTGGGGGCAAGCATAAATTTGATGCCTTTATCTCTATGTCGGAGAATTGGCAATTTAGATATCTTTCCCACAAAAATGACCTTGCAGCTGGTAGATAGATCCATCACGTGACCTTATGGTGTAGTGGAAGATGTATTGGTGAAGGTAAAGCACTTTACGTTCCCAGTGGACTTCGTGATCATGGATATTGAGGAGGACTCTGAGGTACCTCTCATTCTAGATAGGCCATTCATGCTCACAGCCAAATGTGTGGTGGATATGAGAAATGGAAATCTGGAACTGAGTGTGGAAGATCAAAAAGTTACTTTTAACTTGTTTGAAGTGATGAAGCATCCCAGTGATCACAAAACATGTTTCAAGGTAGAGGTCATCCAACAAGAAGCAGAGTTGGCAGTGCACCAATTTGCACAGCAGTCACCGCTGGAAAGGGCCCTTACAAATGCGGAAGATTGCCTTTCCCATGAGGAAGAACAAGACATCACAGCTTGCATAGATCAAAGGAAATTCCTCAAGGGGAATATGCCTTTGAAGATCTAAAAAAAACATTCTAGCATAGAAAGCAAAAGTGCTTGGGAAGGTGCTTCCTCCTAATTTGAAGTATGTTTACTTGGAGCCACAAGAGACTAAGCCGGTGGTTATTAGCAGTGCTCTATCTCCATCTGAAGAAGCACAACTTGTGGATGTGCTTGGGAAGTACAAGGAGGCAATAGGATGTAACATTTCCAATCTCAAAGAAATTCGTCCATCCTATTGGATGCACAGAATTATGATGGAGGTTGACTTCAAGCCGGTGAGGCAACCTCAGAGATGATTGAATCCCTCTATGAAGGAGGAAGTGAGAAAAGAGGTTTTGAAGTTACTTGAGGCCTGGCTAATCTACCCAATCTCTGACAGTGGTTGGGTAAGCCCAGTGCAAGTGGTACCTAAAAAAGGTGGAGTTACAATAATTCGAAATGAGAAGAATGACCTCATTCACACACGAACTATCACCGGGTGCAGGATGTGTATTGATTACCGAAAGCTTAATGATGCTACAAGAAAAAACCGCTTCCCTTTGCCATTCATGGACCAAATGTTAGAGCGTCTCCCTGGTCAAGCATTCTATTGCTTTTTAGATGGGTATTCTGGCTACAATCAAATTGTTGTTGATCCAAAAGACCAAGAAAAAACAACCTTCACTTGTCCATTCGAGGTATTTGCTTATAAAAGAATGCCCTTTGGGTTATGCAATGCCTCTACTACATTCCAGAGATGCATGCTAGCCATCTTCGCAGACCTCGTGGAGAAATGCATAGATGTATTCATGGATGACTTCTCAGTCTTCGGTTCATCATTCGACCATTGTTTGGCAAATCTTGAGTTGGTGTTGCAGCGATGTGTGTAAACCAATCTAGTGCTTAACTGGAAAAATGCCAATTTATGGTTCAAGAAGGAATTGTATTGGGCCACAAGATTTCCGTCAAAGGAATTGAAGTGGACAAAGCTAAAATAGATGTGATTAAGAAGCTTCCTCCACCAACCAGTGTAAAAGGCATCAGGAGTTTTCTTGGACACGCCGAATTCTATAGGAGGTTCATCCAGGATTTCTCTAAGATTGCTAAACCTTTGAGTAATCTGTTGAATAAAGATGCCAAGTTTAAATTTGATGAAGAATTCATGCTAGCTTTCCAATCTTTGAAGGAAAATCTAATCTCGACGCCTGTGATCATTGCACTTAACTGGAGCCAAGGGTTTGAATTGATGTGTGATGCCAGTGATTATGTTGTGGGGCCAGTGTTGGGTTAGCAGAAGGACAAGGTCTTCCATTCAATTTATTATGCAAGCAAAGTCCTAAATGATGCCCAGCTCAATTATGCCACCACTGAGGAGTTGCTGGCAATTTTTTATGCCTTTAAGAAGTTCAGGCCTTACTTGATTAGCTCAAAAGTCTTCATCTTTACAGATCATGCAACCATCAAGTACTTGTTGACCAAAGCTGACTCTAAGCCAAGATTGATTAGATGGGTACTTCTGCTCCAAGAGTTTGACCTTGAGATCAAAGACAAGAAGGGTTGCAAGAAACTCGTGGCTGATCACTTATCTCGGTTAGTCAATGAAGAGGTAACAATCAAAGAGAGGGAAATTCGTGATGAGTTTCCAGATGAATCCTTATTGTCTGTAAATGAAAGACCTTGGTTTGTAGATTATACCAACTATAAGGTGGCTAGGATCATTCCTTTTGACTTCAATTGGCATCAGCGGAGGAAATTTCTTAGTGATGCAAATCAATATGTTTGGGATGACCCCTATTTGTTTAAGCTGGGGACTAATAACTTGTTGAGAAGGTGTGTCACCAAGGATGAATCAAAGAACATTCTGTGGCACTACCACAATTCACCTTGTGGTGGACATTACAGTGGAGACCAGACAACGGCTAAGGTGATGCAGTTCGGCTTCTTTTGGCCCTCAGTATTCAAAGATGCTTAGGATCATGTGCTTCAATGCGATCAGTGCCAGGGGACTGGAGGTATCTCAAGGAGAAATGAGATGCCTCTACAAAACATCATTGAGGTTGAAGTCTTCAATTGCTGGGGTATTGATTTTATTGGCCCCTTACCTTCTTCATTTGGGAATGAATACATTTTAGTTGTTGTTGATTATGTTTCCAAATGGGTCGAGGCTGTTGCTACACAAAAGAATAACTCCAAGACAGTTGTCAAGTTCATTAAGAAAAATATTTTCTCACGTTTTGGAGTCCCTAGGGTGCTCATCAGTGACGGTGGGACACATTTCTGTAATGAGCAGTTACAGAAGTGGGCTTGTGAATTACAAGGCTATAAATTTGAATTTTTTTTACAAACCTAGTAAAGCCAACATAGTGGTTGATGCCTTGTCGGGGAAATTTCAAGAGCCAAAATCACTTCTTGTCTTCATGTTTTCCCCCATTCTTTCTTTATTGGACATGCTGAAATGTTACTATTCCTCTGACCCAGAGGGTATTTCCCTGTTGCAGGAGTACACCACGGATCCTCAGAAACAACAACATGCTCATTTATAGGATGGTCTCTTGTTTTGAATGATAAAATCTTCATTCCTCCAGTGCAGGATCTCCGCCAGTCCTTATTGACAAAATATCACTCCATCCCAATTGTAGGGCACTCAGGCCTCAAACCCACTTTGGCTAGAATTGTTGCCTCATTTTCCTAGTCTGGCCTGTACATAGACATCAAAAAGTTCATTATGAGTTGCTTGATCTATCAACAGAGCAAATACCACAAAAGAAGGGGTTATTGCAAGCCTTACGAGTTCCCTGTCGCGATTGGTATAACCTAACGATATACTTTATCACCCCATTTGCTTTCTTATTTCGGCCACACCACTATTTGGGTCATCTGTGATCGCCTCACGAAGTTTGTGCACTTTGTTTCTCTTCCTTCCAAGTTTTTCACCACTTCCTTAGCATCCCGTTTTTCTGAAAAAAGTGTCACTTGCATAGGATCCAAAAAATGATCAAAACTTATCATAATCCTTTGTTCTTAAGCTACCTTCGGAAGGATCGATTCAAAATTCAAGGGACCAAGTTACAATACAATGCTTCCTATCATTTGGAAATGGATGGGCAAACAGAAGTCGTAAGTCGTAAAAGGATGGGCTAGACTACTTATTGGTTACATGAAAGCCAGTATATTTGAAAATCCACATAACATTAAGGACACAATAAGACATAGTTCACTTCCTGCGAACCATGAAATCCAGTTACTGCACATATATGTAGAATCTAATGCAAAAGGTACATTAATTTGTTACAAAATTGTAGCTACTTACTCATACACATCATTAAATGTTGTAGAGCCTTTTGGACATGAGCATAGTTCCTTTACCTTTTAGATCTTTCTAGATTCATTTAAGGAAAAGTAACTTTGAATTGTCATGGTTTGTAGTACTTTTGCATTATGTATAATATATTTAGCAAAGCTAAGCTCACATTTCTTGTCTCCATAGTGTCTAATAAGGCACGTTTTAAGCTGCGACAAGAGGCATTCCGCAACAAACTCTAGGGCCTCCCAATAATCATCACTAACTCATTCTCTACTACACCTGTCAACAATACAAATAAAGTTAACAAAAGTAAGAAGAATGAGACCTAAAACAAACAACAAGAATCTGCATAAACAAATTAAACAAAGCTTATCAGTGATAAGATTTTGAAGCTTGGGGCAATGTTGGAGAGCCTTTACCAACCAATCCCAATTCCACTACCACGTATTGTAGTCAAAGATAACCTCTAAATGGGTTAGGCTCTGAAACCATGGAACATCATTGAAGTAGGCACACTTCTGTTCAATTCATAGAGACAAAAACATGAGAATTTAAGTTCATTTCAATTAGTAGGTTTTACTTAAAATAAAAGTGGTATTAGATTACTATCCCAATTCCACACGCAGAAAGTGTGTGTTATGAAGTGGGGTTAAGGGAATGCCTAGATTTGAAACATTGGCTTTTAGCAAATTGGGTAAACATCCAAGATCTTCCTTGATAAAGTGTGTTGTAAATTTATATAAGTATTTGGCAAACAAGTCCTCTAAAATTGGACACTCGGAGAAAAGCATCGTGACACATTCATGTCCCTGGAAAGTTACCCCTTCCAAGTGAAGATTTTTTAGGGAGGGGAAATGGGCATAGGGAAGATCGTAGTCAAGGTATAGATTTTTTAATTTGAAAACTTCGAGGTGGTGCAACTAAGAACACAAGGAGTCCGTTTCATGTGAATGAAGAGACCCGTTTCGAGATGGATGAATTTATTGATGTCAGAGGGGGCACAAGGGAAAGTGTTGCCGCAATTAAGGTGGAAAGTGTCGAGGGGGAGTTGGATCTTTTGATGGGAGATGAGGGAGTAGAGGGAGTGGCAAAAGAGTTCGTATGTGGCAAAGGATAGGTCCTTGATATCAAGGGTGGAGAGGGAACACCATAGGGGTCTCCACCACTGTGAGAAGACACTGGTGGCTACTAGGGCTGTGCAAAAAAATCCATATCCATAAAATAATCTATATCTAATCTAATCTAATCTAATCCACTTTAAATCCATTTAAATGGATTAGTTTCATATCCAAATCCAACTTTTTGGATTTTAAATCCAATCCAATTAATTGGATATGAATTGGATATTTGTTTGGATTTTTAAATTCAATACAATTTTTTGGACAATGACGGCTAGTTTTTTTGGCCAACTTTGTCAGGAGCCATGATGTTGTCTAGAATTATTTTGGTCGACGTTAACTAATGATGATTTTAAGTCGTCATCGGTTAAGCCTATTTTTCGGTTAATATTGGTAAGGCTTTTTAGCCAACATTGACTGAGACTATTTTTTGGTCGATGACAACCAAAGTCTTTTTGACCGACATCAGCCAAGATGATTTTTTGATTGACGTCAGTTAGGTTTTTTTGTCGATGTCTATCAAAATTATTTTTTTACTGACGTCAGGTAGGTTTTTCGCTCAGTGTCGGGTAAGGTTTTTATGTCGACGTCAGATGATACTATTTTTTGGCTGACATCAGCTGAAAAACATCATCGACCGACATTGACCAAGAAAACCTAGTTGACACTGGCTAAAAATTCCCCCATTTGATGTCGGTCGAAAAAATCCTAGTTGATGTCAACAAAAAATATTCCTAGCTAACGCTAGCCAAAAGAAATAGTCATGGTTAAAGTTGACCAAAAAATATCAATGACTATGATATATTTTCAGTATTTTGGTATGACTATTATATGCTTGGACGCCCACTTATCCTTAATCATAATTTAATTATTTTTAGTGAACTTTGAATTCATACTCTACATAATTTGCTCTGTGAACCATCTAGCTAGCAAACTTCTAATTTTAGATCATAATAATAGATCCCACACAAAATACAGAATCAATGTATCACACAGAAAATAAAAAATAGGATCCAGCTTCCCGACTCTCTAATGAGAAACTGTTTTCCTTTGAAATCATTTTGTAACTTTTAAGTTTTAATAGCAAGTTCAATGAGACATGCAAATAGCAATGCAAGGATTACAAAGCAATAGAAACTTTTAAGTGGATTTTCCTACTTTTTTTGCTCTTATAGGACTTGCTATCATTTTATCCTCTTCATGCTATTTATCTAAAGGTTAGGCTCAAAGGGTTGGTATCTATACACAAATAGAGTCTACCCTTTATACATTGACAATGTACACAGCTCGCCATGATGAAGCCTTCGACGTGGATCCATGCGATGATAATATCGACAAAGAACCAAAACTTATCGAAGAGCTAGTCAAATTGCTTACCCGCACTTGGTTGAATTTCTTCACTTTGACATTCAGAGCACTAGGCAGAAATCACATTGCGTCAACATCCACAGGGACCATCGCAATGCTTTGTTTGAATTAAACAGCCGGATTCCCCTTGTCCGTACCAGTTCTGATTTGACTATTCGATGCCCGGGGCAGCAAAAAAAATCTTATCGATGTTAGCCACAAAAATTCTAATCAATGTCGGCAAAAAACTAGTCACGATTGATGTTGATAAAAAATCCCTAGCCAATGTCAGCCAAAAAATATCATCGACCAACATTGACTAAAAACCCTAGCCGACCATAACCAAAAAGTAACCCTACCTTAGATTGAGTAAAAACATCCTTCACCAATGTTGACAAAAAATGCATTGACTGATGTTAGCAAAAAAATAGTCCTGATTGATGTCGGTCTAAAAATGTCTGGACCAATATCTGTCGAAATTGCCTGGTTGAGGTAGGCCAAAAATATACTAACCAAGATCAATCGAAAATAGTCTTGACTAAGATCGGTTGAAAATAGCTCTTAAATGGACATATACTAAGTTTTCACTTTTTAGAATTTAATAACTAAAATTTGTAAAAAAAAAAAATCTTTATAACATTTAAGTGGATGTAAATTGGATATAACCAAATCCATATCCATTTATATGGATTGGATCTTGAATCTAAATTATTTTAAAAAAATGAATATAGATTTAAAATCCAATCAATTTAAATAGATATGCATTGGATATGAATTAGATTCTTAAAAATCCAATCTATGCTCACCCTTAATGTCAAAAAGGTCTGTGTTGGGAAGAGAAGAGAGGATCAGATATGGAATAAAGTTTAACAATTTGCTGATTTCGTCCTCTAGTGGATTTTGCCTCTGTGGGGATATCTTTGACATTGTGGGATCAAAGTAGGTTGATGATAAATAGGATATGAAATGTTTTGGAAATGATGAGATTTTTTTTTATTTGCTGAGTTTGAGAGGTGATGAAACTTTAATGTGTTTTAGTAGTTGAAACGTATATGAATTAAATTAGAATAAAATTAAATGTTACATGTAAAATTAAATGATAAATAATTAATAGAATACATTTTATACCTTTGAATTCACAATGTCAATTTGGGAAAGAAATAATTGCTGAGATTTTCTTTCCTTTTCGGCTACAATTTAATTATTTAAGTATTCTTCCGTGTTTGATTTTTTTTACTTGACTTTTAATCAAGTAAAATGAAATTGTACTATATTAATAAATTAATTAACTATAAGTTAATGAATTATTAAATATTTTCTTATCATATTTTTATTCATTTATTATATAGTAAGAAAAAGAGTGTAGGTGAGAAAAAACGGGTCTGTTTGGTCCAACTTTTTTTTTTCTCTTAAAAGCCACCTTTACTTTAAATAGTTAAAAAAATGAGCTTTATTTTTTAAGTTATAGCTTTTTGATATTTTTCATTATCTTTCCTTTGGATGCTACTTTTAAGTTAAAAGTTGTTTGATAAAATATTTTTACAAAAAGTTTATATTTTTTAATTTAAAATTAACATATATTAATTTATAATAATATAAGATTTGATAAAATCAATTTATTTTATAAAAATCATAATAATTTTTTAGAAATTAATAAATAATAAAATAAAATACACACTTACCATCTTAATTAATAAATATTTAATTTTATAAATGAAAAAGCTGATTATAAATTTCATTTGAAACAGAAAATTAATGAAATATTAGACATTTTTTCTTATCATATTTTTAATCATTTATTATGTATTAAGAGAAAAGAGTATAGATAGGAAAGAAACTAAGTCAAGAGATATGTTAGGGAATTGGAATATTTTTTTATAATATTTAAAATGAGTTATATTTCATAATTCTTATGTCAAAAGCTTAAACATGAAACAAAATAAGGCTTCCAAGTGGTGTACGAACTGAAACCATACTTCCTAGTTTCTCATTGCACTACTACAAATAATGGCTTTGACGATGCACATACGACAACAGTTGTATGAAAACGTCTTAGTATGGTGGACGGTGGCATTAATGTAAATATGAGGATAAAAACGACGACGGGTATTACGGAAACCGTGGTCGTTTGTGAAGCAGTGGCATTTCGAAGACGGTTATTATTTTAACCGTCGTTGCTTTTAACATTCAATTAAAAAAAAGGAAACATAAGTGTGAAAGTGTGCCCTAGCTAGATAGACATTGGTCCTCGAGCCTTTGTTGAAAGACATTGTAATATCTTGAATTTTAAGCATGTAATTAAGCCTAGATTAAGCCCATAATTAAGGATAATAAATATGCTTAAGAGTATTCAGAGGAAAGGCTTGAGAAAGAGATGAAATAGGCTGAGTTAGGGGTTTTCTGGGGTTCCACGCTTGGGGCGTGGGATGCCACGCCTGGGGCGTGGGAAGCAGCCCAGAAATGCCATT
>PYAF01000125.1:2468190-2506310 GCA_007407185.1 Glycine tomentella | reverse complement strand
GGCCTGACATGAGATGTTTCCTGTGATATAGAGGTAGCCTCCTTAGTGAGATGTTCCTATATTCACAGATGTAGCCTCCTCAGGCGAATTGTATTGAGACAGGATATGAGATGTAGCTCATGATAGAGGTCGGCCCGGTATATAGGAGTCCTCCAGACGTGGTTGTACCTATATATTTTCGGAGGTGCCTCTGATAGATGGTGATGTCCTGCCATGAGATGTCCTAGTATATATTGGATCCTCTATGAGTGGGGATCGGCATATATATCTAGATGAAAGCCTCCGCAGGATGATGATGATAGGTGATAGATGGTGATGACCATCGGAATCACATGGATATTGATAGATGGTTGTACATTGACTGCTTATGTGTTGATTGAATGAATTGTTGATGATAACCATGATGATTATGATGTTTCTGTCTGTGTATCTGTTGTCAGTGAACCAGGGGAAGGAAATACCTTCAAGGGCCCTGAGTTAACTGAGATTTTATATCTCACCCCTTGTGTGGGGCTATGTTTTGTAGGTGATTCTTCCAGAGTAGCAGAGAGATCCCAAGGCAAGAAGCATATGCAGGATTAGCTGCTGATGGACACCTTAGGCTAGAGGACTTGAGCATGTTGCTCAGATGTTTTGTATTTGGTTTTGGTTATGGATTTTGATGTACCCTGATGGGATATTTGTATAGTTTTGTACTGTATAGAGAAACTTTGATGTATATTCACCATATTATAGTGTACAGTGTTATGATAGTGACCCTTGATGATGTCACTTTTTAGTTATGCTTCCAAACTGCTTAAACTCTGATTGATTATCTGCTTGATTGTGAATTGTGGTTGGTAATGACCCTGATTAGTGAATCGGGGCGTTACAGACATCGCTGCACCCTTCACCGTACCTTGCACGACTTTGACCGCCATCACCGTAGCCTGCAGGACGTTCAGAGCCCTACGTCGCTGCTGTTGGTAGGCTGTAAAGCTCCATAGCTGACCAATCTCTTTCTGTGTTGAAAGAAAATGTTAAAGGGATTGAGCCTACGTCTGTGAAGCACAACATTTAGGGAAAGATTGAGTCTGATTCCGCGTCTGTGCTTCTCAATTTCACCCAGGTGTGGTTCTCTTTCTCCCCTCTTAGCTAATTACATTTGCGATTCATTTAAAAGGGGAAACAATGGTCATGCATGCGCACTTTGACAACAAACTTTTTTCTTGGTCTTCTGTAGAAGACCATAAAAGTCATTTTGATATTTGTCATGTGGAAAACTGTCATTACATGAATCGGATCTTTCAGGCTTTTGATCCAATGTAAGCCCACAGGTGCAGCAGCACAAGTAGCATAAAGGTCTTAACACTGCCAGATTAGGAACCATCAACAACAATTCACCAATAAAACCCATCTGCTGAATTTGAACGGTAGATAAACTTTGGGCCTGAATGTCTTTGGTTTGAGTAAATCAAATTGTAACTTGTAATTGAACTGACCTATGTTCCTTCATAATATCGGTAGGTTAACATGGATGTGTTTTTTAGCTCAATAAAATATTCAATGATTTATCTTGTGTCATGGTGTTAGGGTGAGTTCTGGACTGGAGCTTTGAGAATAACAATTTATTTTGCATATTTGATTTGAAATAGTTGTCTTGTTATACAGGTTTAGTAATCAAAAAACGTGGATTGTGATGCAGGAAAGGGAATTAAACTCTTGATTCATGGTATGTATATTTTCTGTGAATAGTCCGTCTTCTTTGGTTGTGGTTTTTAGAATATATTGTGACAGTGTTTACTAATTAGATAACATATAAAATGGTTTATTATGCCATGCTTAGGTTGAATACCTTGCATATATTTCTTAGCATGCATATAGGTTATGTAGGTTTGAAACAAAATTCCTGTTATGACCTGTTTTTAGTACCACCTCTTAGCAAGAAAGATGGACAACATAAGCTAGTGATTGGGACTAGAATTAGTAACTCTGAGATTTAAATGAACTCTTTCAGTAATGGCTGACTAAAAAACCTACTATTAGTCATGTCAAAACAATTATACTTATGTATGTGAGAATATAATTCCAAACAAAACTGTACATGTATGTATTTGGTAAATAGTACATACTGTAGAATATATGGAAAAAGGAATAACACATAAGTGTATTAATAATATCATGGTTTTCTTAGCTTAATAAACATATTATACACAAGTGAAAATTAACATATATCAAATGACATCCATCAAACAACATGAACTAGGTACTGGAATGCAACCAATTTTGATCTCAAGACAAGACAACGTAAGGAATAATTCAAACTAAAGAATTGGTAGTTGAAAATGTTTTAGGAAGCTTAGGAAATTCAGGAACCTTAGGTATTTCAGGTATTTTAGGCAATTCGGACTTAGGCAATTCAGGGACCATAGGCAACTTTGGCTTAGGTAATTTAGGAAATTTGGACTTAGGCAATTCAGGAATGTTAGGCAACTCAGTTACTTTAGTCAATTTGGGCTTTAGCAATTCAGGAACCTTAGGCAACTCGGGCTTGGGCAATTCAGTAATCTTAGGAAATTTGGGTACTTTAGGTAACTCGGGATCTTTTAGGTTTATGGTGTTTTGTCTCTATAAGGTGATTTCTAACAATTCTTCATAAAATAAGCTTGGGGACTTTAATTTCTTCACACAATAATGTTTGCTGGAGCCAGATAATGAAAATAAAATGAACTCCTCTTTCAATTCAAATTAAATGTCTTTATTTTTTTACTGCGTAATTATTTCATCATTGCCAATTGGATTGTCGAAACACCATCAATTGGCTAAGGAATAAGACCAAGCTATTATCACCACTAGTGGCTCTATATTTACACTGTATTATAGACTTGTATGAGTTATATGAAGTTTTGTTGGCCTAAGTGAGGTTCTATGTTGATTGGTATTTTATTATGGTGATTATACATGTTTATATACTATCTTGGAATGTCCATATTTCAGGGGATGTTCTGTCGAATTAGTTATATTCTTTGCTTGGGCTCACTGATGTCACTTGCTGCTATATTTAGAAATTGGTGTATCAAAATATCTTTTTCTTATTAAATAGGTGATAAAACATCACCTATATAAGAAAACTGTCCACAAGAGAACTAATTAAATAGGTGATAACTATGCATCATTGTGACCATAGTAACTTTTATTTTTTGGTCCAAATGTTGATTGAAAATTGAAATGATGACCATATGATGGGGCTTACAATTGGGCCAATGGCTCTAGTACAATTGTGGACTGCTACGATAAAGGGCACAAATGCATCATGATTTACCAAATATTTTATTATTTCTTGCTAATGAATACTCTTAGAATATTGATTAAAAAAATTAATAAAAAATATTTAATATATATATAAAGAGTGTAAAAGAAATAATAGACAACTTAATTTTTTTACTTTTCAATAAAATCATTTATACTTTAAATTTCTAGAATTATTTTTGTTGATAGGTACTAAATCAATAGTTTGAGGAACAATCAATTTCTCTCTTTCTCAATTACTCAATTTCTACTATTATATATGTTCTTGTATTTTCTTCCTTTTCACTACTATAATACTATTCATTGTCCTAGTCTTTTGATTTTGTTGCTGCATATGTATTGAACTGAACCTATGCATTATAAATTTGTAATTGGGGTGATGTGAAAGGTTGAAGGTGCATCAATTTTCAGGTGATATCTATGTGGCTACTTGTGATTAGTTCCTTTTTGTTGAACATTGATATTGGTATAAAACATAAGTAGTTTTTCTTTAGTTTGAGTTTACATTTGACAGGATCACCTGAAGGAATAACCTTGGTGTTGTTTTGTTGTGCTAAAGTCTCAAACATTTATTTCATTTGGTTGTTAATTTGAAGGCTTTTGGTATCTTTCAGGGTTTAAATGGTATTGTAGGAGATGAGATGGGACTTGGAAAGACCATTAAGGCCATTGCTTTTTTGGCCCAAAGGATCTTTACCGTAGGTAAATTTTGTTTCTTTTCCTTCTTTTTTTTTTACCTTGATAGGCTCAGGTACAGTAATGGCTTTCTACATAGGGTTAAAATGTTTGACAAAAATGAACTTCTTTTAATCAAATGTCATTAACCATACAAAGATATTTGTCATTAGTTAGTAAATTTTGTTTGTGGAATGCATTAGCCAGACTATAGTGTATTAGATATAGCTTCAATCATAAGCCTTGACTTAAGCAATTGAAAGAATTAATTTGTACAGTGTGATTTACTAACTATGGATTCTATATTGGGTTATGAGACCAGCCCATCATGTAATCACTGTTAACAAACCAGCTAAACCGATGTTCACAATATCTCTGATTTAGTATTTGCTATCTTCACAGGTTTATGGAGGTGAGGCAACAATATTATAAAAGACTAGTGCAACTAGCCAATCCAATGCATAACTGATGTTGCTTAATTATCCATTTTTAGGCAGATCCTTTCTTTTTTGACTGTAAGGTTCATCGCTAGTTTGAGCTAATAATTGATTCTTGGTTCCCTTTTGAACTCTCAGGATTGTTAACTCTGGTGAGTTACATTATAGGATATTATAAGTGGTCTGTAGTGTTTTGTATTTCCTAGCATTTTCTAACATAGTCTTGGTACAATAATCTGAAAGTTGTAATGGTTTTAGGTGATGTGATGTTGTAATTTCAATAGAAAGTGTTAAATGTTTTTAATATATGATGTGGTTTTAATGATTGTATGTTATGCATTCGTAGGTGTAAAATAATTTAAAAAAATTTATAAACAAACAAAGACGATTATTAACAAAATATCGTGTTCATAAATGTTGAGATTTTAAAAAATAACAAACATACAAACGAAGACTGTTATTAAGAAAAAATCGTCTTCATAGGTTGACATACGATGACGGTTTTTTCTAAATAATCGTCTTCGTTTATGTTTAATAAAAAAATTGAAATAAATAGAAACAATGACGGTTATTAGGGGAAAACCGTCATCGTATGTTGACATACGATGACGGTTTTCCTTAATAATCGTATTCGTAGGTTTTTAATTTAAAAAAAAAAAGTAAACTGAAATTAAATGAAACAAAGACGGTTATTACGAAAAAATCGTCATCGTATGCTACCATATGATGACGGTTTTTCTTAATAACTATCTTTGTTTGTATTTTATTTAAAAAAATTAATTGAAATTAAATACAAACAAAGACTGTTATTTGGAAAAATTGTCATCCTAGGTTGACATACGATGACGGGTTTTTTCGTAATAACCGTCTTTGTAGGTTTTTAATTTTTTTTAAAAATTAAACTGAAATAAATGCAAACGAAGACGGTTATTAGGAAAAAAACGTCATCGTATGCTGACATACGATGACGGTTTTCATTAATAACCATCTTCGTTTGTATTTTATTTAAAAAATAAAAAATTAGAAACGATGACGGTTTTTAAGAACCGTCGTCGAAAGTACCCCATTTTCAACGACACACACAACAATGACGATTCAACAACCGTCGTCGTATGACCTAAATAACCGTCGTCGTAGGCCTTCTGTGTAGTAGTGTTGAAAGCATGTTGGCATATGTAGTTGTGAATTATGATATCCATTACTCCTTCCCATAAGTCCAACAAAGTTTCTATTCAGTGTATAAGCATCAACTGCAAAGCTTTATAAGCAGCTACAGTAGGCTAGCTACAATGTACAAATAAATTTTGTAATTTTCAATAAATTTCAATTAATATTAAAAATTATATTAGAAAAAATGTGTTAGAGAGTTACACTTCTCCAAATTCTATATAATGAATAATTTGTATTTAGCGATGAGTAGCACAAAAGTTTTCTTTTAATCAGCTGAAATTCACAAAAGTTAATAAAACTTACTCTCCTTTATGAAATTATCAAAACAATTAGAAACGGGAAGTCACGAAACAAAATTAAAAATAAAATTAGAGCAATTAAGAAATCAAGGTTATAAAATTTGGTTGAGGTTGACATCTTGCCGAAGAAAGAAATACAATATTTAATTTTAGATTTGCTTATTGATAAAAAGATTGTAATTTAGTTCCTTAATAAATTGGTTAGAGTGTTTGGAGAATTTGGAAAAATAAGAATGATGATACCATGAAGAAGGCTACGGTGTGCAAGGCTAGGGTGGGTAAGTTAAACTTCTTACTACACACGGCAAAAAAAAATGTGGAAACCACTGTGGGAGTGCCCACACTAAATAACATTTGTTCTGTTTTTATGAACAAGAATGTCTAACAAGTTCGCTGGTATTTTGATATTGGATCACTAACTCTCTTAAAGGTATTTATAGAAGAAAATACCTCTAGGAATATGATCACTATGCACTTTACTATTGAAACAATACCCATCCAACGGTGGTGAGGTGTGTGCACAGTGTTAATGGAAAAGTAAGATCAAGAGAGCGTGTACCTTTCTCCATGAATATAACCCCTATTTATAAGTGAATTACCTCTATTGGTGCTGATGCTTTCTTCCGATTTATTAGACTAAAATCTCTAACTGCTAAGATCACGATCTTTATTTGTTGTGATATCTTCAACGACTGATACGTGCATATTTTAGATCTCCTTAACTGCTGTTAAGATTCTAAAGCATTGGACCCTTAATGGGTCTTTCTGTGATTAACACATTCCAGCCCATATACTAGATCCGTAACAACATTAAAACAAAAAAAAAAATCTTTCTATCCAACTAGACCATTGTTGGTATTCTCTGCCGGATGGTTCGCGAAGATTTGCCTAGACCGAACAAACACTGGAAGGTTCAATCATCATTCATATCATTCAAAACAAAAATGCAAAACAAAGATTTGCCTAGTTACCAAATTTTTTACTGTGTTAAATTTGTATTCTTAAAATTTAGACAGCTTTACAAAATTTTGCAGCAGAATAGTGAGAGTTTGGTCAAAAGGGACGGACTTTGGATATTTTTTTCCTTCACCGACTTGATAAACAACAAAATGCTAAAAAAATAGGAAGGGTATCATAGACTCATACTGTTCGACAAACTGGGAAAAGGTGCACTACCCACATAACCCATCACATTTTATTGCATCGTCCTTCACAAACGACATAAAAATAGCTGATTTTTTACGGTCGATTTGCAACCCCAGACGCCAACCCTCCTATTTTATTCTAGCTTGGGATAGACCATGCATGTAAACACACATAGACAGACTAAGAGAAAAATAACATAATAGAGGTCACCATACACTACTACAAATCAGTTTTTCAAAGACGGTTCTTTTATCCATACAAATACGGTCGTAGAATCGTCTTTGTACAATTAATAGAATAAATTTTGTTCCTTTCAATTCAAAATGTTAATTTTGGAAATTAATAATTGTTGATGTTTTCTTTCCGTTTTGGCTACAATTTAATAATTAAGTGTTTGACTTGGCTTTTTAGTAAATTAACATTGTCCTAAATTAATTAGTAAATTGATTATAATTTAATAATATTAAATAATTTTTCTTAGTATATATTTTAAATCATTTATTGTATAGTATTAAAAAGTGTATATGTGAAAGAAATGAGTCTGGTTTGTCTATCTTTTTTCACTTAAAAGCTACTATTACTTTTAAAGTCTTTTTTTATATATAAAAAGAGCTTTAAATTTGAAGTTAAAAAAAAAGTTTAAAGCTGTTTTAACTTCAAATTTAAAATTCTTTCTATAAAAAAAAAAAACTTTAAAGTAAAAGATGCTTTTAAGTGAAAAAAGTTGGACAAAGTAGACCCATTTTTTTCACATCTATACTTTTTCATACTATACGATAAATGATTTAATAGTATATAATAAGAAAAAAATATTAATATTCATTAAATCATAATTAATTAATTAATTCTGGACAATGTTAATTTACTAAAAAGCCAAGTAAAACAAAATCAAATGAGAAAGAATTCTTAAATTATTAAATTGTAGCCAAAGCGGAAAGAAAACATCAACAATTATTACTTTCCAAAATTAACATTTTGAATTGAAAGAAACAAAATTTATTCTATTAATTATTTGTCATTTAATTTAAATAGATCATTTAATTCATATATGTTTCAACTATAAAAACATATTAAAGTTTCATCGCTTCTCACCAATTCCAAAACATTTCATATCCTCCTTTTCATCAACCTTCTTTGATCCCACAACGTCAAAGATGTCCTCGCAGAGACAAAATCCATCAGAGGACAGAATCAGCAAATTGTCAGACTTTATTCTGTATCTGATCCTCTCTTTCTCCCCATCAAAGACCTCGTTGCCACCAGTGTCCTTTCACGAAGATGGAGACCCCTATGGTGCTCCCTCTCCACCCTTGACATCAAGGACCGATCCTTCGCCACATATGAACTCTTTTGCCACTCCCTCTACTCCCTCCTCTCCCATCAAAAGATCCAACTCCCCCTCAACACTTTTCGCCTTAAGTGTGGCAGCACTTTCCCTTGTGACCCCTCCGACATCAATAAACTCATCCACACCATTGTGCAACGCGGCCTACGCCATCTCCACCTTGAAATGGGCCTCTTCATTCACATGAAACTGCCTCCCTGCATTCTTAGTTGCACCACCCTTGAAATTCTCAAATTAAAATATCTACACCTTGACTACGATCTTCCCTATGCCCATTTTCCCTCCCTCAAAACCCTTCACTTGGAAGGGATCTCTTTCCGAGGACATGAATGTGTCGCGATGCTTCTCTTCAGGTGTCCAATTTTAGAGGATTTGTTTGCCAAACACATATATGTATTTAGGGCACACTTTATCAAGGAAGAACTTGGATGTTTACCCAATCTGCTAAAAGCCAATGTTTCAAACGTAGCCATTCCCTTAACCCCACTTCACAACGCACACTTTCTACGTGTGGAATTGGTATAGTAATCTAATACCACTTTTATTTTCAGTAAAACCTACTAGTTGAAATGAATTTCAATTCTCATGTTTTTGTCTCTGTGAATTGAATTAAGCAGAAGTGTGCCTACTTCACTGATGTTCCATGGTTTCACAGCCTAACCCATTTAGAGGTTATCTTTGACTACAATACGTGGCAGTGGAATTGGGATTGGTTGGTAAAGGCTCTCCAACATTGCCCCAAGCTTCAAAATCTTATCACTGATAAGGTTTGTTTAATTTGTTTATGCGGATTCTTTTTGTTTGTTTTAGGTCTCATTCTTCTTACTTTTGTTAACTTTATTTATATTGTTGACAGACTTTTAGGTCTAGTAGAGAAGGAGTTTGTGATGATGATTGGGAGGCCCCAGAGTTTGTTGCGGAATGCCTCTTGTCGCAGCTTAAAACATGCCTTATTAGACATTATGGAGACAGGAAATGTGAGCTTAGCTTTGCTAAATATATTATACAGAATGCAAAAGTACTACAAACCATGACAATTCAGAGTTACTTTTCCTTAAATGAATCTAGAAAGTTCCAAATGGTAAAGGAACTATGCTCATGTCCAAGAGGCTCTACAACATGTAAAGTTGTGTATGAGTGAGTAGCTGCAAGTTTGTAAAAAGTTAATGTACCTTTTGTATTAGATTCTGAATATGCACTGGCTGGATTTCATGGTTTGAAGGATGTCAACTATGTCTTATTGTGTCTTTAATGTTATGTGGATTTTCAAATATATACTGGCTTTCATGTAACTAATGAGTCTAGCCCATCCTTACCTTTTCTTTTCTTACCAATGATGAACTATTTCCGATTTGTGTTTCATGTTACTGATGGTTATTATTTCATACTATCTAACGGATTCGTTCTGTCAAATTATGAGATATTTTAATTATAGGAGTATAATTATCTTGGGAGATATTGTTCCCTCTAAACTTATTAATTAAGCTTCTTATTTTTTGAGATTAGATTTTATATTTTATTTTTGTTAGGATTTAGGATATATTCTCTAAGTAGATTTAGTGATATAAGAAACGACATGTATAGGTTAGAAAAGCTCATTCTTTTTTTTTATTAATTATTGACTACTACTTTTTTGGTTTTTCTGCAATTCTGAATACAATGAGGGATAGCATGTAATACATGATCTTGCTCATAAATTAATAGAGTTCTTGGCCAAAGTATGTGCCACAATATTAGAATGTCTACAAGCAATGTGAATTGTGTAAATTAGAATGAGTTGTAATTAATTCTCTTGTTTGCTGTAAAATCATTCCACACTCAGAAATGTCTTCCTCCTCATGTTGAAGTTGGTTAACAATTTGCTTGCAGTATGTTTCTATGATGAAGATTCAATGTCTTGCTGTATACTAGCTAGCCATAACTCCGCTTGAAGAATTGATCGAGAGCTTCGCTTTCCTTAACTTTCAACTGTCATAGTTGCTTCAACTTTTCCTTGAACAAAACGTCCCATATTATCTCTTAGACATGTGCAATGTTGATTATCAAAAAACGCTGCATCTATATTGCACTTTACAGTATCATTCCTCATCCAGCTTATTTGATAAATTCCAATCTGTCAAAACGAGCTTCGATCTATTCACCACCCAATTACATTCTCCTCATGTCCATTCCAAAGCATGTATCATTCCTATTCCTCCAAATACTCCAAAGGAACTTGTAATGATAACATACGTATCTTTTTATCAATAAGCAAATCTAAGAATAAATATTGTATTTCTTTCTTGGGCTAGATGTCAATCTCTACTGAATTTTATCACCTTTATTTCTTAAATTTTGCTCTATTTTTAATTTTTAATTTTGTTTTGTGACCTCCTGTTTTTAATTGTTTTGATAATTTCATAAAGGAGTAAGCTTTATCAACATTTATGTATTTGACTTTACTCATTGCTATATACAGCTTATTCATTATAAAAATATGGAGAAATGCTAGTAGCATACTTTCTTACACATTCTTTCTAATAAATTTCTAATATTGATTGAAATTTATTGAAAATTACAAATATATATACGTCCCCCTCTTTATTTAATATACTCCATTCATAATTTTTAATAAACTTTATCAAATAAAAAAAGAGTGCTATGAATAATGTATTTAATAATTGTGTCATGGAATGGCAAAGCCTTGAAGGAGTTCAAGCCATCTTGGTGTCAAACATGGAAATCATCTATCCTCTTAATTACATTTTTGATTCATGTATTAAGAGGTAGCTTCAAATGATATGTTATTTTTTCTCATAAAGTTTGAAAACCTATTTGTCGAAAAGGAATGGTCACATTATTTTGTGTCAAGCCTTAGCCTTCGCAAATGATCTTAACTTGGGTAGGTTGGATCACATTAATATCATCCAAACCATCCTTAATAATTTTTTGCAGGAGCTTGAATCAAAAGGTGAGTCTAGAGAAGTCGCATGTCTTCCTTTCTCACTACTAAAAAATAGTTTTTTATGATGTTGATTAATGTCGGTTGATAAAAACGTCATCTTAGAAAGAAACACGGTGATATTTTTATAAATAAATACAACCATTCTACAACGGTTTCGTCATTCTAAGACGATTTTTCGAAAACTGTCTTGAAAGGCTGTGATTCTAAGACGATTCTTAGAAGGTTTTCCTTTGTTTTTAATATTTGATGTCTCCCTCTAATCTCTCACTCCCCCTTTCACTTTCACTCCCTAACCCCCCCTCTAGGGTTCCCAACAAGTCGTGCAAGGGACCAAGGCCACCTCTCTGTCAATGCCTCCAAGACCAGATTGCGAGAAGGACCCTTTTGGACATGCCCGTCGCGTGGGGGCAAATCTGCGAAGTTGTTCGCCAGCAAAAAAGTGACGCAAAATCCTCTCCAAGCAATGATGTCGTAAAGTGTTTCGTTCAGGTACGAGTAACTCGGCACGAGAAGGTCGTCGAGAGTTGCTTTTTCGAGCTGCAACCCTATCTTCTTCTCCAACGCGTCTCTACATCCTTCAGAAGCGTTCAGTATGTTCGCCGCTTGCTACAATCCAAGAGAAACCTCGTCGCCATCGTGGCCTTCGAGCTCTTCTCCAGCGGAAGATTCGAAACCACTGTCTCCAGAAGCTCCTTCTACTCTGCCTCCGTCGCAACAAAGGAACAAGAAGATGATGACAAAAGAGTTAAAAACTTGATACAGATACTAATTAGAGTCATTTAAAGTCATTGTTGATAGGCCCATCTGTGATGGCTTTATTGAGGAGGTAATTGATAGGAAATAAATTCTAGCATGGATTTCATTAAAATAGTTTGATGTTGTCGAACACACTGGATCGAAGAGAATAATTGAAAGCAGGGAAGCAGCGGAAGACAGGAACATGTGGGGTGCACTAATAGAAGAGGGATAGGCAACACATAGATTAAGGCATTGATGACACCCAATTGTAAACCCGTAAGGTACCAACTTTGGCGCTTCCAAGGCATGTGCACCTATGTCCCCTGTCCCCTCCCGTAACACCCAACAACAAATAAAGCTCATACCGATGATTGTGAGTGACTACTTCACACTTCACTATCTCTAGTCTATTCCCATGGCTTCTCTTCTCACCCTCTCTGAAAGAAAAAAAAAGTTTCTCATTCTTTTTATTTCTTTTTTTCTTAACTTTTTTTTAATTATTAAATCATTTCATACAATATGTCACAACTTCGGATTTTTAATTATTGAAGTTTTTATTTTGTTCTTTATTTTGTCATATATAATACATTGTATTGTTGACATTGTTGAACTGTGTTAATATATATATATATAGGCGTGCATTGAGTATGGTTTCTTTTACCTTGTGAAACATGGCGTGGAGAATGACTTGGTCAAAGCATTTGAGGAGAGTAAGAGGCTCTTCTCACTTCCAGTACTAGAAGAGAAAATGAAGTTGGCCAGCAAGGAATTTAGAGGTTATACTCCTCAGGATTCTACTTTAGGCCTCCAAGGTATTTTTCTTTTTCTTGGCCATATGTTGCATTAGATCCATACCAACCCGATATAATGGTCAAAGCTGAAAAATATTTATGACTAGAGTAGACAATTTATGCATGTTGTAAAAGATTTTTTACTATCTCATTTTGCTCTAAATCATTGTATATGATAAGTTTATTATAACACTTATAATAACTATTTAAAAGTCATGTTTAACTATTTTTTATTGACCGATAATGTAAAAAAATTTAAGCTCTCATGATTGTTCCTTTTTGAAATGGTTCAATATTGTCTAGAAAGAAGGCAAGCTTCTCATCATTGCTAATGTTAATCAGGTGATTCAAAAGAAAGTTATTACATTGGTCCTGTGGTGGATTCAACAAGTGATAAGCTGAATCAATGACCTTTAGAAGGTATCATTCTTATCCTAAATTGTATTGGTTTCATTATATATGAACCATTTGTGGTTACATGAGCTTTATTTGACATATTTGTCTTGCGAGAAAAACTTTAGAATTACTTGGAAATTGTTGAAACTAGTGGTTTGGCTGTTGAAGGATCTTTCTTCCAATCTTTGTGTAATGGACTTGTGAAGGATGGCGAGGTTCTTGGGGAATTGAACTTAGTTCCTATATCTTTTGGCAAAGCAAAATTTTGAACCATGGCATTCATTTCGCCATATTTTTTTGTATGCTATAAAATTCTTTTGTCACATATGATACATTGCACAAACTTGGAATTCCCCAGCCCATTCAATTCTTGCAGGTAGCCAAATTACTCCTATGTTGATTCTTTTTCTAAATAATAACTATTAGGATCATAGATTTATGTGAAATAAATACTTTGTACTACTTGTTTCCCTAGCTTAGTTAATGAAGCCTAAGTTTGCGCAATCCAATTCAGTCTAGATATGTGAAATAAATACTTTGAACTACTTGTTTCTTCTTCTTGATAATGATTGTTGCCACTGGATGATAATGACTGATCCAATTTTACCAGTTTCTCTCTCTCGTCCTAGCCAGAACTAGATACATTCATATATTGTGTTCTTGAATTTGAAAACTCTCGTGATGAAATTTTGGTTAATTTATGTGAGAATCTTTATGCTATGTGGGATGTAGTGCAATAATTCCCTTGACATTGTTTCCAAAAATCATTGTAAGTTATATTTACTATTTACTCTTTGGAAGACAATTGTTTCTAAGCATTGTATTCTAAAATAACAATGCTGCAAGAGTGATTCTCTTTCCTTATTGCCTTCATCATTTACACTCCAAGATGCATCTAAAATGTTGTCCCTATCTCAATCTATTCAAAATGCTCTTAAGGTGATATTTAACCATGTTGTAGATTTATGCTCAATGTTTTTTATTCACATGTCGATAAACTTTATTTTCTTTACAGTCTAACAAAGCACACATTTTTGGGGATTTTTAAGTGTTGAGCAACAACTTTATAAAGGTTTGTTGTGGCATTTGATTTTTTTTTGGTGAATAGTTGTGGCACTTGATATAGTCATGTAGAAGTCAACTTAATTATTTAATTTTACAACCACATTGCCTATTTTTGTTTCTGTTGTCTCAGTAGAAACTAGTAAAACAATTGTAAAGTCAAGCCAAGTGTCATTGCATAATGGAGGTTGTCAATGGTTAGATACATTTTCAGAATCTATATTGGTTTCGAGAGATACTGGTCAAATATTATCACTGATACACTATTGTTGCTATGCACATCATTTTGTTATTTTTCCGTTCCTTTATCTTTATCAGCTTGGTATGATACTTGTGAAAATACTAAATACTATCATTTAGAGTTTCATCTATTTTTCTGCATCCTCCTACAGTCCCACTAAAAATAGATTTCATGCAATTTACTAACCTCATAGGCATTCAAGTTCTCTCTCATTTTGTCGAAGACCTTGAAACTCAACATTGACTTGACAATTGAGTGTCAAAACAATACCAAATGAATATTGCAAGGTATAGTTTGTTTCAAACAACACATGTGAAATTTTTAGTTTGTTTCAATAATGTTCAAGGAATGTCAAATATATGAATGATATAAAGTTATCTAATGTTGATTCAAGAGGAGTCATGAAAGGATGGACAAGGAATCAAGCTTTGGAGTTTTGTGCTTTCAACATGCATCATTTCAAAAGTGTCTTGGAAGCTTGATGATCAATTTGATTCATGTAAAAGGGAAGATGTGTTATCTGATAATCCAATGTGCATATCATGCATAACCATTCATTTAGGATTGTTAGAATGAGGGCCAATACAAAAGCAATTAATAATTGAGGCAAAATTAAAATCAAGTTTTTGGAAAAATGAAGTTTTCCTGTTTTAATCGATGACAGATATGTTGACATCGATTATTTTGTTCTTCGTGCCTTCTGGAAAACAAACCAAGAATAATGTAATCTATTACATATCGAATTAATCGATTACCTAGGCTAAAATTGAAATAACATACTTCCTGTCTTAATCGATTACAGAAGTTCGTAATCGATTATGTATCATGCCTATGACTAACATGCTCTGCTGATTTAATCGATTACAAATCGTTTTAATCGATTACATAGTTCATTTGAAAATATCGGTTTGTCTGTCTTAATCGATTACCAAATTTAGTAATCGATTACTCAGTGTATTTGGAAAATCATGAGTGTCTGGTTTAATCGATTACGTGACGTAATAATCGATTATAATGTTCATAGCTCAAACCCAGAACGTATTATAAACACTTTAATTGATTACATTCTTGAATTAATCGATTACATATGCGAAATAATCGATTACAGGAACGTGTTTAATAGATTATTTTCAGTTATAAAGTTGTTATAAATACAACCCATTGCTCTGTGATTTAAAGAGTTGAGAAATTCGAATTCTGGGCAATCACAAACATTCATGAGCTTTCATTAGTGAGTTTTCTGAGTTCAAAAACGTCTTGGCTTCACAAAAATTCATATGGGTTTTTTGATTTGAAGAGTGAAGCATCATTGAGTTTCAAAGAGTAAGGAAAGGGATGCATTGAATCTGTTATTCATTCTTTCAACCTGGTGAATCATACATATGCATTTTGTCCATTGGATTATCAGGTGAATTCGTTCCTTATTCTTTGTGGATGTAAATCTGTTATTTGATTTCTGTAAAGATTGGCTTATTGTAAATGGGTTTCTTGCATGATAACTAGAGATAGTGTTCTCAGTTTGGGTGGGTCTCTAAGAATCTAATAGTGTTTTAGATTTATGAACTTTATCTAGGGTTGATAAAGAGAGGCTTGTGATATCTTGTAAGAACATTAATTTGCAATAGTGGAACTTCATTCTAGTGTTGAGTGGAAGAACTGGATGTAGCTTCATAGTGTTTGAAGTGAACCAATATAAAAATTGTGCCTGATCTTTATTCTAATCTCTTCATCTCTTTATTGTTTTGGTTTGTGAATCAAATTATTTGCACAAAAAGATTTCAGTTGTCTATTGATTTTCTTGACAGAGGAATTTGATTGAATATAAGATTATTGGTTTCAAAACAATTTTTAAAGTGATAAAGATCCTGTGGAAACTCTGATTTGAAAATTTTTAAATACCAAGGTTCAATCAATTCACCCCCCTCTTGGTTGTATTGAAGTATTCCTATTATTTTCATCTAATTCTATTAGGACTGTTCCAGATGACTTTTGCTACTGAGGATTGGCACATTTGGTTCCCCTTTATTTATTATAATTAGAATAGTATGGCCTTTCTTTTGTTTTAGGTGAAAATGTTAGAAGCCCTTCAAGACATTGAAATTGCATCAAGATTAGTTGGAATTCATGCCAACAATGATGATTCTATTGATGATTACTATAAGAAGCTTCGGTGTGATACATCTCCACTTCCTTATGATAGTGAAGAGTTTTGTTTAATTGACAAGTTTCTCCATAATACTCATGCCCCCACACATACAATATGATTATATTTGGTATACAAGTGGGTGTTTGTGTATTAATGTCTGACATGAGTTCTTTCATTTCTTACAATGTACATGTTTCCACTATCTTTGTAATCCATTTATGCTAGATTGGAGTCTTGATCTAGAAGAAGGTTTTTCACTTGAAAGGGAAGGGGAATTTGATAATGTTGCTCCTTACAGGGATAAACTTAAACATAATGCTCCTATGGCATGGTAGGTAGTGGATATGTGATGCTTGCTACTAGTTACTTGTATGTTTACTGTTGTGAAATATTCTTCTATGACACAATGAAAGAGTTGGGAGATTTAAAGAAAAGAATGTAAACAAATCTCTTGTATCTGATTTCTCCACAGAAATGCCATGATAATAATAGACCAGTGACCAGAGGGGCAATGTCACTGTTCCTTGCGGCAAACCAGTTCCATCAAATGTCAAGAGTTTTGAGCTCATGTACAATGAGAATATTGTATATAATACTTCTCAAGTAAGTTTCAAGTATGGTGTCTTTTTGCCATATCATGCCAATGAAGCAAGCTAGGATTCTTGTTGTTTAAATTGTAATAAAATTTAATGGGAAATTTCTACTATCATTGTCATCATTGGTTTGCAATTTTGATATATTTATGCAAATTAATTGGGATTTTTATATTGAAGTTTCTTGCAGTTAATATGAAGGGAACATTTAGTATAATAAAAAGAAGGAAGAACATAATGTTATTCCTTTTGTTTTATTAATTGTTGTAGTGGATAATGGTCCAAGTTGTGGTTGTATTTATAATATGCTTATTATAAGAGATCTTCTTTCATTGTTCTATGAAATCTATTGTAGATTATGCTACAAACTTGGCCTGGTTTCTCTTTTTCTTGCATTAAGCCAATCATGTGGTGACTTTGGTTCATGTTTGTTTTAGTCATTTCTATTATGCCTTCTTTTCTTCAATATTTAGTTTTGCACAATTGGTGATGATAATTTTTGAGGCCACCACAGAAAATGGTTTTGTTTTATTTTAAAAAAAATATATTCTAAGACGGTTCTCTGAAAAATCGTCTTAGTATCTCAATTTTTTAAAAAAGACATTCTAAGATGGTTATGTGAAAACCGTCTTAGAAAGTCTACATTCTAAGATGATTTTTGGGGAAATCGTCTTAGAATACTCAATTTTAATTTTTTTTAAAAAGACATTCTAAGATGATTATCTGAAAAAATGTTTTAAAAGTCTACATTCTAAGACAGTTTTCTGCAACAACCGTCTTAAAATCCTCAAAATTTTTTATTTTTTTAAAAAAAGAAATTCTAAGACGATTTACTATATAATCGTCTTAGAAAGTCTACATTCTAAAACAATTTTCTTAGAATCCTCATTTTTTTTAAAAAAACATTCTAAGATTGTTCTCCGGAAAACTGTCATAGAAAGCCTACATTCTAAGACAATTTTTGCAGAAAATGGTCTTAAAATCCTCAATTTTATTAATTTTTTTTAAAAGATATTTTAAGACGATTCTTTACAAAACCGTCTTAGAATTTGGACCTTCTAAGACTGTTGGAGAACCGTCATCGAAAGTCTTGACTTTCCACAACGTTGGCTTCAAACACGGTTTGAGAACTGTCATAAAATGCCCCTCAGAACTATCGTAAAAAGCTATTTTTTTAGTAGTGTCTAAGAATGTTGGTTTGTTGGCTAAGTAAACTTGGTGGAGCTTTAGGGATTGCTTGGAAAAATGATTTGGGAAAGTACTTGGGAGTCTCCATTCTTCATAAAAAGGCTTCTAGAAGTATGCATGTATCAATTCGTGATGCATAAAGTTAAACGTCTCACTTCTTGGAAGGCTAGCTCATAATTTTTCATTAAGAAAAGATATGGTTACACTAACTGATAATTGCTATGCATACGTAAAGTTACATGTAAATCACATAGCAATTATCTCATTTCTCCTCTTTTAACACTTCTTTTTGAGTTTTTATCTAGTAGATTCTAAAAATAGTTGATTTATAATGTGTTCGTTGTATTTTTTGTAGAATTTCACTGCAAAGACATAGAAGGTGGATTGAGGGTCTGAAGCATCGCGCTCAGTGTGACAGACCCACATAGCGCGACATGCCTACTCAGCGTGACCAACTAGCTTAGCGCGTGACCATTTATCCAGCTGGACTCTTCAAGCGCGCTAAGCACGCAATTGACCGCTTAGCATGCGACCACATAAAAAACACAAGTTAGGCTGTGTTTTAAGGAAAAAGTGGGGGGAAATTAGAGGCATTTAGAACAGAAGCAAGAAGGTGAAGCTAGGTCACGAAGGAGAGTTTTTCCACTCCATTGAAGCTTGCTTCTTTACCTTTGTTCTGCGATATTATGCCTCTATGCTAGACCTAGCAACCACTTGTTGTTTGCGGGACCACCAGGAGATGAGATTTGAGCCAAAATAGATTGCAGCACCTGAAGTGGATCTCTTATCACCAATATCTAAAGCCCAATCTGCATCATAGAGAGCCCTCAGAGTGTAGGGTTGGCCTGAGGCAACGGGCTTTAGATGCAGACCATGAAGAACAAAGCCCTTTAAATACCTTAAAATTCTCTTGATTGCAATTCAGTGAGATTTTGATGGATTAGTCATAAACTGACAGACTTTATTTACTGACAAACTGATCTCTAGTCTGGTAATGGCCGAGTATTGTAGAGCCCCAACCACAAATCTGTAAAGAGTTGGATCAGAGAAAGGTTCTGAGCCTGATTTAGTCATCTTGCAACTAGAAGCCATAGGGGAAGCAATGGATTGAGCTTCTGTCATACTTGTTTTCTGCATAAATCTATGATATATTTGCTTTGAGTAAGCAGAATTGATTTATCAGCCAAAGTCTTCACCTCTATTCCAAGAAAATAATCTAATAATCCAAGCTGTTTGAGAGAGAATTTTGAGTTCAACTGAGAGGTAAGGTGCTAAATTAAAGGAACAAAATTGCTAGTAATTATAATGTCATCAACATACACAAAGAGATATACAGTGTGCGATTTGGTCTTGTAAATGAATAAAGAGGGATTACACATTTACTTGTCACAAACCCAAACTGAAGTAAGGTAGTCTGAAGCCTTTCAAACCATTGTCTGAGAGCCTGCATGAGGCCATAAAGAGCTCTATTTAGTTTGCATACTAGAGAAGAATTAGTGTCTTGGAATCCTAGTGGTTGAGACATATACAAAGTCTCATTGAGCAATTCGTTCAAAAAAGCATTGTTGACACTCAACTGAATGAGTTGCCACTAATTAGTTAGTGCCAAAGATAAAATAAGTCTGATTATCACAGGTTTCATAACAGGAGAGAAAGTATCAGAAATCAAAATCAGCCACTTGATTAAAGCTGGTTACTAAAGGATGAGACTGATAAGTGGGAACAGTAGTGGATGGTTGAGACTGTTAGGTGGAAACAATAGTGGATGGTTGAGGTGTATGGGATGCTGGAGTGGAAAGATCAACATTTGACTGATCTGTTTGTGCTGTATGGGAAGACCTAATAAAATCAGAATTAGGTTGAGGATTATTTGAGGTAGGCTGTGGGATATTTGAGGGATGTATAATAGGAATAGTAGGAAAGTAATGTTGAGTTAAGGAAGAGTTAGACTGACTAGAAAGAGAGGAGGACTGAAAAAGGGCAGCATAAGGAAACTTTAACTTATTGAATATCACATCCTTAGAGATATAAACTCTTCCTAAGGGAGACAGACATTTATACCCTTTATGAAATGTAGAATACCCCAAGAAGATAACTTCATGAGACCTAAAGTCTAATTTGTGGTTGTTATAAGGTCTGAGTAAGGGAAGGCAAGAACACCCAAAGGTTTTGAGAAAACTGTAATCAGGAAGCTTTTGAAACAACAAATGATAAGGTACTTCAAACTTAAGGGATGTTGCAAGTAATCTATTTATCAAGTAGACAGCTGTGTAAAACGCAGCCCAAAACTTGAGAGGTAAAGAAGCATGATGAAGTAAGGTAAGACCTAACTTAACTTTATGTCTGTGTTTTCTTTCCATAACACCATTTTGATGATGGGTACGGGGGCAAATTAGTCTGTGTTGAATACCACAGTCAATCAAAAAGGATTTTAATGGTCTAAATTCCCCTCCTCAATCAGTTTGAAGACTTTTGATTTTAGAATTAAACTGTAATTCTGCCATAGCTTTAAATTTTTGAAAAACATATGAGGTTTTAGACTTGTTTTTGAGAAGATAAATCCAAGTCAACCTCGAAAATGCATCAACAAAGGTTATGTAGTATGAAAAGCCATTGATTGAGGAAACATGGGCAGGGTCCCAAATATCACTGTAAATTAACACTAGCGGAGAAGTGTAAACAAATTCAGAGGGAAAGGAAGGAAGCCTATGAGACTTGCCCACTGCACAAGCTAAACAAAAACTCAAAACTTTTGTTAGATGTAGGTATTTTACAGTGTTGCAAGACTAGTTGCAGTACATGAGAATTGGAATGACCACGACGATCATGCCATAGAGAGCTAGTACTAGTACATGAATTTACAATGAACTTTTCAGACTTTTTACATGAAGGCACCGAAGACTGTTTAACAGTTGAAATACAAGCAAGACCAGAAGCAGACACATGATGGTGAAGCTTGATGTTGGAGAAGTTGTATAGACCATCAGGACCAACATTGCCTTGGAGCAAGACCTCATTTGTAACGCCCCGTGCATCCGGTTTATTAATATTCATTTATGGTCGTTATGCGCAACAATTAATTAAGACTAATCAATTCGAAAGCGATAAACAACATGACGTGATCAAATGTCATCAACAAAAGCATCTTTACATTATGTATGGTAATTACATGCATCATATAATCAGAGGACCAAATAAGTCATATAAATGTATCAAAATAATGGTGGTACAAAATAAGGTATCATATACCTTGCAATCTCACAATACATCAGTATCTCTCAGATGTATAACATATACAAAAAGCACACTAACTATGCATTATCCCCTCAGGGGTACAAATACAGGCATAACCAAAAAAAAATGAGCCAACATGCTCTCAAAATATATGCCCAAGGTTCCCACAGAACCATATCAGAGATTAGGCCTCTTGCCCTAGGATCTACCATCCGCTCGCTGATCATCACCTGTAAAACATAATCCCCACACACGGGGTGAGATACAAATATCAGTAAACTCAGGGTTCTTAGAGGTCTTTCCTCCCCTTGGCTCACTTCCATGGCACAAAGTATTAAAATTGACATCACACACACAACCAGCCATCACGACTCTCATAAAGCATATCACATGTATATCATAACACATGTGTAACAATATATACACATATAACATTGTCTGATAAAGATCATCCACTAAAGGACACATTCTCTCAGGACTTTTCGCATCGTTGCCTGAGAAAGATCATCCACTTAAGGAAGCATTCTCTCAGGACTCTGCATACATTGCCTGAGGAAGATCATCCACTTAAGGGCACATTTCCAAGGGAAGTCCATAAATAATCTATTCTACTGGCCAGAGAATCTCATCAATCACATAACATATCATCACAGTGTACATCATATACATGTTCTCAATAAAAGCAGTAACACACGATTTCAATACACATGCATCATGACATACAATAACCATCACTCCCTCGAAGTGTGGTGGAACATAGTCAATGAGAAACACTCCCAAGAACAAATAGCTTACCTGCTCTTAGCGCTACACCGGCTCTCCCGGCTTCGTGGTCACAACCACTAGTAATCTCTGTATCATACACTACATGAAGGCATACAAACAATCAATAACGATTCTTAACCGTTAGAATGAAAAGAAACACTATTCCTTTCCATTTAAACCTCTTAGTCCTCTATCTTAAGGTTATCAGAACTAACCACCTAATAGACAACTCACAGACTCTCAGCAGGATCTATCTCGGCCTAACCAAGGCACTAGAGTCTCCCAAAGACTCTGCATCAACCAATTCAAAGAGTTCAACATTATACAGGCCCAAACTCAAGGATTAACAATATGGCTAAAACGATTACTTCAATACAATTTCACCGTTTATAGAGCCTCCTGAGCACATATTGTACAAGCATCAAGGCTCGTGCATGTCATACAATAACAAATTTAACCAATATTCTTCCTACACATACATTTCCCAGAGCCAAATTCCAAAGTCCATAAAATTTATGTTTCAAGGCTAATCCTTCATCACAACAACCTCCTAAGCATACTTTTCTAAAGGATCCAAGCCTAATTTCAGCTCTAACTCAAATGGCTCACTATTCACCTCAAGAACAAATTCTCAAATAATCGGTAGAATTTGTGTTTCTTACCTCTAAATCGACAAGGAAGGCTAGTGGACAACTTTTCCGAGCTTGGGTGTCCGCAAATCGCCTTCTTTCCCGTCAAAATCGAAGTTTTGTGAGGTTCCCTAGAGAAAACGATCTCTCCATTTGATGATTTTTAGGGAAAAGTGATGAAGGATTCTAACTCATAGGATGATTCCCTACAAGTTTCATGTTGGGTGTGAAGTGTTTTGGTCAAGGAATTAAGGTTTATGAAGCTTTGCCCCTTCAACAATGGTGGAAAAACGAAGGAAGAAGAAGTTGAGTTTTTGGCCCCCAAAACGCGTAAGTGGCCTTTTATAGTGGCCCTATCAAAGTTCTCGCGTTGATCGCGCCAATTTCACACTATTGGCACCAAATTCTAGTGGAAAATGGCTTCCTAGAGCACTTCTGGTGCTAATGGCACCGCTCTCACGCTGATCGCGCCAGATTCCAGAGGAAAATGGTCTTCTGCTGCAATCTCACGCTAACGGCGCCAATCTCAAGCTAACGATGCCAGATTCCAGTGAAAATTGACCTTCTGTGCATTTTCACGCTAACGGAGCCCATCTCATGCTAACGGCGCCAGATTCCAGCCGTCGCTAATTACGTCGCTAACGTTTTTTGCGACAAAATATTGTAAATTTAAACTTCTCTTTCTTTCTTTTTCAGCCTTGGTTATTATATCATTGGTTACCTGGGATTTAACAGCACAAAAATTGGGATGAAACTCAAAAAAGACTATTATCTTTAGCAAACTGGCTGACACTAATAAGATTTTTAGTGATATGAGGCACATGTAATAGATGATGAAGAGACAAAGAGACTTTAGTGTTATAGGGAGAGATAAAAGAAGATGATCTAGAGGAAGAAATAGGCAAACCTTGACCATTGCCAATGAAAATTTGATCAGGACCTTCAAAAAGCTCAATTTGTTGAATGTTTTGAGATTCTCCAGTTACATGAAAAGAAGCACCTAAATCTAGAATCCAATTGTGGTTTATGGAAGTGGAGTGATTAAAGACATTAGTTAACATAGCATTGGGATTGAGATTATTTCCAGAATTAGCATACTTGTAATTGGTATTGGTCCAGACATTTGAGGGACGAGAATCACCATAATAGTGCCCAGAATTATGGTTAGAATTACTCTGACAAGAAGCACCATTGTACTGATTATGAGGCCCATAATTATGTGAAGTAGGGTCATGAAGGACTAAAAGGAATTTGGTTGATAATTCCCATCAAAGCAAAAATGGCAAACAGAAGTAGTGTGCCCATACTTGTAACAACTTGACATTGGAAGTTAGTGAAGCAGCCGGCACCACGGCCACCATCGCCACCAGCACTGCCACTGGCACTACCACCACCATTGCGGTTAAAACTGCCATTGTAGCTACCTCCATGGCTAGAACCGCCTCGAAAATTGAAGAAGCTTTCTAGATCCTGTTTGTTTGACACCTAAGTGAGATTGATTGAGGGCGAATTAGAGGAAGACAACTTTATAGATGAATCCAATGATAAATCGGAAAAAAGACAAAGAAAGAGGGAGATGAAAAGAAAAATGGAAAATAAGACAAAAGAAAGAAAAAATAAGTTAAAATAAAAGAAGGGCTAAAAGAGGAGGGAAGAAATGAAGAGGAAAATAACTAAAAAAAGGAAATGATTGAAACATAGAGATACTAATGGGTTTAACCCTCCATCAAGCTTATAGTTTTTCTCCACTCTGTCTTAAGACATACTCTCCGCCAATTTATATCTCACTCTATTAAGTCTTATTTAACTACCTTTCCCAAGATGAGTTTCAGTCGACCTCTACTCTCTTTGTGTCGAGTTCTTGGTAACAAACTCTTGTTCTAACGGGAACATCCAATAATCGTCTTATAACGTGCTCAAACCATCTCAATCTATTCTCCTTTGTCTTTTCACACACCAGAATTACTGTTACCTTTCGTCGAATATCTTCATTTTTTATCTTACTCATCTTTATATAACCACACATTCACCTTAACATCCTCATTTTTATTACCCCTATTTTATGCTCATGTTGCCTATATACTGACCAACATTCCACTCCATAAAACATTGTCGGTCTTATAATTGTTCTATAGAATATAATTGACTCAACAATCCAAATGCTGGAAGATAATTTTGCATTAGCGAAGGAACCTAAGTGACAAAGGGGGCGAAAAAATATTCAGTATTGTACAGTTGCAAACGTTATACATTCTATAAAATGCAACAAAGCAACAACTACACTAATAAAAACATACTCTCATAAAATTAAAGCAACACATAACTATATTATCTTATAAAGATTTGTCCTAGATATAGATATATAGATAACATTAAAAGGTAAAATGCTTCTATTTTCTCACCCAAGGAAATACTAATTAATCTCATTAAATTAAATATCATTGTTGTGGATATTCATTGCTAGCAAAGGATGAAGCAAGGAATAAAGCATACCTTAGACTGCTCAAACTTGATATATTCCACGTTATTATTGAATTGTTTCATAAGCTCACAAGAACAAATGCAGCTTCTTCATCGGAAAACTCGAATGGACCAATAATTGCTGAAGCAATACGTGTTGTAGATAAGTCTAAATATCTAACAAAATAAAATGGTCTCTTGCATTTGACCACTAAAAGAAATTTATTTAAAACGAGGGGCACAAAACTTGATTGTAGTATGTGACTCATCAGACATGAGCACACGGTATGCTTTATTGAAAGCACCCTTCAAGTAGAGGCACTTCAAAAGTGACACCCTTCACATTTAACCAAATGCAATTTTTATTCTCATACTCTCTAAGGAGTTGAGGCTAGCTAATGAGGGATGAAATACAAAAAAAAAAAAAAAAAAGGTGTTAACTACTATAACACAATCATTCATATTCAGCACCAATTTCTCTTAAGGACCGGGCCGGATTGCCAAAGGTAGAGTTTTTCCTTTGAATCAATATAAAGCCCTTTGACTCTCCCATTTAAGACATCATATAATCCTGAAAAGAGAAAGTGAGAAACATTGGGTGCATGAAGCATATTCAGATGAAATAGTACCCTATGCACAAAGTTTTTAAAGAGGGCTCTTCTTATCTTTTTGAAACTGCATGGTTTTCTATCCTCGAAGTCTAGGTCGATGATGGAGATCCAGAGGTGTAGGGTTTTGGCAAGTGAGGCTTGATGGAGTACTACTAGTCTAACAAGCAATTTAATGCACTTGCAACTTGCAGAAGATGTACGTGGGGTTCAACTACAAGTTACAAGAAAAAGATGAAAAAAGTGGAAGCTATTGCCTATTGCCCTATTGGTACATTCAAAGATATGCTGAAATATCCAAGACAAGACGGAACTCTTATGTAGCTGAACCTGAGGGCAAATAGCTTCAGATAATTCACATGCAGAAGGTGGGTCCCTCCAACCTTGGAATTATAGGGTACGACTATGATAAAAGGTTTTTCTTTCCCCTCTAATAAAAGATATTATATTACTGTTGATTCATTTTTAAAAATAAAAATATTACAAGAATGCATACTAAAAAAATTTATACTAATAAATGTATTATATTATATCAAAAAATTTATTATCGTTTCTAAAATATTATTAATAGAACTTGTAACTATTATTATAATCGAAAAAGATTAAAACAAATTATTTAAATCTTATATAATATTACCTATGTAAAAAAATTAGTTTGATTGAATTTGTCATTTTATATATTAAAAATCAAATATTATAAATATTTAAATATTAATTTTGATGAATAATTTTCTGATAAGAAAAATAAATAAAATAATGATAATAAATTAAAATTTAAATGTAGGTTTTATCTTAGATCTCATAACTGCTGGACATGGTCCTGCCCACAGTTAAAATATTTTGGATCTGTCACTAACTATATATAAGCTATAGTACTATTAGTATAACCTAAGCTTATCCTTGATTGGTGTGATGATTATATAGATCTCAATTTAATTTATTATTGATCTACTTATGTTCATCCATGCATTACATGCTACAGTATGTATTCCTTTTGAATTGAAATATAAAAAAAAAACTACTTTTCGTATAAAAAATATTCGTTAACATCATTTAATTTTGATATTCTTAATAAAATTAATTCATTTTCTTAAATACCTTTACATTAATTGTATAGGGAAAAAATTAAGTAAAATTTTAATTAAATGAAGAATATTTTAAAGATATTATGATTAAATATATATGAATACAATATTGAGAGTGTGGTTTGTTAACCGTTAGTTTTCAATGTCTGAATAATAGATCGATCAAAATGGATTATAAGTTATTTCAATTAAATGAAGGCCTTATAATTTCTTCAAACTCTGCCCACTAATATTATGGCATTTTTTCTCCCATAGACTGTGTCACATTTTACTTCTATTTTTTCTTTTTACATAGATTTTACTTGTATTTAGCTGAGCTGACTGCCCCGGTGAGAATAAAATAGAATACAAAACCTCTTTGAATGGGTACGTGGTGGTCATATGCTTCTATCAAATTTTTTTCTCTAGTTTTTTATAATTAGGGTGGAAAACAAGAAAACTAGCAAACTACACGATGGCTATATATGATTGATTCTACTGTTCAAAAGCTTTATGGGTCTTAGCTTGAATCGTACGTGCAAAAGTCTCTTGAACCGATGGATATATAGGCTATCAATTTTGTGGGACTAAGATGGAGGTAAGTCTGCGTTGCACATGGCACATCTTGTTTGGACTTTTATCCATAAGTTCATAAAAAGACTTGAGTGCAACTCACTTTTGTCAAAAGCTTTTTGTCTACTCTTTCTTTCCGGTTAATAAAAAAAACAAAAACATAGAGAAATATTAAAACATTTCTACAGAATTTTAAAATATTGTGAGAAATATGATACTAAAGAACACATTAAAAAACATAAACATTATTATGAATTAAAATATTTAAAGAACACAGTAAAATATAGTGCAGCTCACTTAATTATAAAAATATTTTTTCTATTGTTCATAGGATATCAATATTTCTAAACTCTAAATTAAAAGTAACTATTAATCAATGTGCTTCATAGAAACATGGAGAGAACATAAGCTATGATTTATTACAAACATTAAATGTCTTTGCAGTCTAACCCCAAGCTAAAAATGCACCAGTAAACTAATTATGAAGGGGTGAAAAATCTATAACCGGAACACTAACACTTTTCCTAAACGAAATTATCTTCATTTTAAGCCTTTCAAATTTTGACCTGCGCAGATTCCTAGCAGCACTGAAACTCACCCTCTGCAAGTCTTTAGCATTAATCATTATGTATTTAGCGAGACGCAGCTCATGCTGTTTACCATGCAGAACCCCAAAATTCACCACTTGAAGATTAGATATAAAACATGAAGGCACGTTATCAGGATTAGAGAGCTCTTCATCAAACTGAAATAGGCCCTGATGACAGTGAAAGACAAAGCTATATCAATTAAATCGAATTACAAGAACTGAACAACACATTAATTAATATTTTCCTTTGCAAAAATGCTGACAATCTACAAAAACATTTTGTATAATTTAGTGAGTATTCAGTCTCAATCAATCAATTACTAACCTCTAAAATCAGAGTCTTCAGAAATGGTGTGTTCCGAAGGAAGTTCAACAAAACTTCACCCACAAGACACCCTAACTCCAAACTAGTCAACATTCGAAAAGCAGGAAGATTATCTTGTGCTGGTGCAACAATCTGGTTGATAAAAAGGGGCAAAAAAATGTTTGAATTGTTGCAATCAAGATACTGTATATAAAATGGAACGAAACAACAACTAATCTAATAAACAACAACTCAACAAACAACATTATACGTTATACTGTATGATATAAATATTAGACTCTGATATAGCATTAGCAAAGTAACATGTTTATATGTTCCCAGGAAAGGAATATTGATGTCATTAATTATTAAATTTCATTGTTGTCAATATTCATTGCAAACAAAGGGTTAAGCATCGTACCTCTGGCCACTGAAACGTTAGACATTTCACATTATTATTGAACTTTTTCAAAAGCTCACAAGCAATAAGCGCCCTTTGTTCTGCACTCTCCGTATAGATGTATGGATAAATATCAATATGAGCAGAAGCAATATGTGCTTTAGATAGGTCTAAAGTGTTGGTGTCTAGTAATACGAGACCATGATAATAGAATTTTGCAAGACACGGGGCACAAAACTTGATTACAGTACGCGACTCTTTACATATTTTATAACTTGAATACTTCATGGAAAGAACTTCAAGAAGAGGCACTTCAAACGTGACACCCTTTACATTTGGCCAACTGCAATCTTCTGTCACGTACTCCCTAAGGACTGGGAAATTAAGGGTCAACGTTTGCGACTTGAAAGGGTGACAGGTAAACGTGATTTTGGAGAACTTTAGGACAGTGAGAGATGACAGACAAACAAAGGTGGGAACACTAATAGAAAACCAATCCATATTCAGCACCAAAACCTCTAAGGAGAGGGATTCCAAAAGGGAATGATAGAAAATGTTGAGATTTTGCTTTGAATCGATGTAAAGCTCTTTGACTCTCAGTTTTAAAATATCATAAATCCACTTATCAACACGACAATGTCTATAACTCTGTGAAAGAGAAAGAGAGAAACTTTGGATGCTTGAACTGTTTAGACGAAGTAGTATCTTATCCACAAAGTTATAGAAGGGGGTTTTCCTTATCTTTTTGCGACAAAGTTGTTCCCTATCCTTAATTTCTAATGCAGTGATGAACGTCCAGAGATATATCCATCTTTTCGATAAAACACTGGTACGAATTGCATCTTTGGTGGGAAGCAGAGAGAGAATGACACCAATAACGAAATCAGGTAGGTTGCTAATAAAGTCTTGACCTTCAGGATTGGGTTTCAACCTCTTGTTAATACAGCTTCTCGTAATTGAGTCCATGTTTGTTTGGAGTTCCTGCAGAAAGTAAAAATCAATTTAGCTGCATTGTCAAGCTATATATACAATGTAGTATAGTAATGAATGTTTTTTAAGAATGGGCAAATGATAGAGGCACTTCTAGTTCATGGTTTAATAGTTTGACAGTGGTCAAATTGATGATGATGATGATGATGATGAGTAATTATTTTAGAGAAGATCCCTTAAAATATAATATTTTTTATTCATGCGAATCAAGATAATATCAAAATGTTTACAACAATTCAAACACTCTTGTTCAACCAATTAAGTTAGATCACCTTGACATTTAAAATATAATATGGGTCAAGGTTTAATCTTTGATTATAATATAATATCATAATTTTCAACATCTAGTTCACTAATATTGTTAGGTTCATCACTTTGAGGTATTATCCGCTTTGGTGCTTAGTGACCCATCATAATTTTTGTCCTTATTAAAAGATGTCCAAGTGGGTTGAGTCATTGAGGGAATATGGTGTTTATATGTACATTACTATTAACATCGAATCCTAAGCGATGTGAGTCTTTTGACATACTAATTAAAACAAGCTCCCTAGTCAAGGCTAAGAGCATCTTTAGTGGTAGATCTCAAATTGGGATCTTAGACCACTTTTCGGTAGACCCCATAGTGCCACGTAGGATTGAAGATTTCTCAAGATCCCTCCCATTTTGTTATTTAATGGTATACCTCATTTTGAAATCTTAGGGAGAGACAAAGAGGGAAAAAATTATTCTTTTTTGAACAATGTGTAGATCTTAAGGGTTCTTCTACAAGAACTCATTCTCCATGTTGGAGATCTCTCTACCTCCTTTATTGTGAGATCTAGTGAAGACCAAATGTTAAGCTAAAGATCCTTACTCAAGATCTTGCACTAAAGTTGCTCTAAGGGATAAGAATGTCTCAGACCCTCGATTTTGGGGAGTTAGAACGGATTTTGGAACATGTCTGTCCCATAGTCTGGTAAAATGTATGAACTCCATATTAAAAGTTCCTTAGTGGATTCAGGGATAAGTGTTTATAAACTATCATTGGCTTTAACTCTTAAGTGATGTGGGACTTTTGACTGGTTCTCAAAAGGGTTGATTTTTTTGTGTTACCGAAATCTAACCAGTCAAACCAATTGGTCTTGTTAGATTTTAAAAATAATGCTAATAATTGATGTAATCAAAGTTCAAAATTTTTGGTAAAAGTAAGCTAGTACTCGAAGCGCTCACTCCGAAAACATATACTCGTCACTAGATTTTCTAGGAAAACCCAAATCTCAAATTATTGATAATACAGGCAAAAACAAGAAATCCAACAGCTAAATTGTCCAAAACAAACAAAAATTGAAATACAATGATAAAAATTGAAACCCTAAATCAAATAACCTGAATACAAACAAGGCAAAAACAAGAAAATCAACAGCTAAATTGTCCAAAACAAACAAAAATTGAAATACAATGAAATAAAAATTGAAACCCTAAATCAAATAACCTGAGTATGAACAAGAGCTACAAAGGAGTGTGGACTAGATCTTCAAGACAGGGAGAGATTAGAAGAGACCAAAGCTTACCACTGCTAGACCCTTTTCCTTTCAAAGATCGAACCTTTCCACCGCTAAACCCAAGCTTTGGCAGCGATGAGTGAGAGAAAAATTAGGGTTTGTTAACAAGAGAAAGAAAATGGGTAAATGAAGGTTTTGAGAGAAAGAGGTATGAAATTAAATGTCTTTTGCAAAATGGAAAATAGGAAATGAAGACTTTGAGAGAGAGAGAAAGGTGAATGATATTAATTATTGAATGACATTTTGCAACTTGCAAGATGAGTGAGAGATTGGGGATGAATGATATTGATTACTAGTATTATTAAATGACTTTTTGCAAAGATGAGATAGAAATAAGAATTTGCAAAATCAAAATAAAATTTATTTTACTTATATTATGATATTTTAACTTATTGTGATACAATATTTTAGGGTAAATAGTCATTTTCATCCCTGAATGTATAGAGTGGTAGCAAGTCCGTTCCTGAAAGATGAAAATTCAAATTTTTGTCTCCGAAAGTGTAAAAAGTGCTACAAATCCATCCTTCCGTTAACTTTTGTCTATTACCGTTAATGAAAGTAGGTATGTGGCACAGAGGGGCGAAAATATCACAAAAATGATTGTCAACATGGCTGCTGACTAGATTTTGGACGAAAATGTCAGTAAGTTACCATTGGACTAAAATGTTAATAATTTTCTATTAGACCTAAATGTCAGTAAGTTACAATTGGACTAAAACGTCATTAATTTTCAATTGGAGATTTCATTAACGGTACCAGACATAAGTTAACTAATTGACATTGTCATTTCAATAAAAAAAATTTACATTAGAGAGAGGCTAGGAAAGATCAAAGATTTCCACCACGTAACCCTCTTAATTAAAGACGGAAGCTTTCCACAAAATAGAGAGAGAGAATGGGGAGAAATTGGACGTTTTTCCTTTTGCAAAATCAGACAATGGGAAGTGATGGACAACAGAGAAAGGTAAATGATATTGATTATTGAATGACAAATGGGAAACAAAAAGCTTTTTATTAATTAGCCAAATCAAAATTGAATTTTATTTTAATTATACAATAATAAATTTTTAATTTATTGTGACAACCAATATTAATATTTTTTTTGTTTTTAACATATTTATTTACGAAAAACATTATTAAAATAAAATAATTTTATTTTTTATATTTTTTACTTTTAATTAAATACAAATTAATTATTATCTAAAAATAGATATTAAAAGTATAAAAATGTGATATAAAATATGAGACTTGATTTTCAAGTTCGATATGCTTCCTCTTTGTGATTATTAAAAAGAACCATTTGAAAATATTTTATTTTTTCTGTCTAAAATTCACTTAAAGAAAATGTAAATATTATTACAACTATAATAATAACAAATAAAATTATTATTGTTATTATATATATATATATATATTTCTTAAAAAAATAGTATATTTCTATTTCACTCATTAATGCACATTACCCAAATCTCATTATTCTCATATCATGTTCTGTGTTCTAAGTGACTTTTTTTTAGCGTAAATAACTATTTTCGTCCCTGAATGTGTAGAGTGCTGATAAATTTGTCCTTGAAAAATAAAAATTCAAATTGTAGTCCTCGAAAGTGTAAAAAGTGTGACAAATTTATTATTTAGTTAACTTTTGTCTTTTACCTATGAAAGAGTTTAGGTGACACATAGGGACAAAAATGTCACAAAAATGATTGTCAACATGACTGCTGAATAGATTTTGGACGAAAATGTTAGTAAGTTACCATTGGACGAAAATGTCAATAAGTTACTATTGGACAATAATGTCAGTAATTTTTTGTTAGATCAAAATGTCAATACATTTCTATTTGACTAATTTGTCAGACCCCAAATTTTGTTTTATTTAAAGGTAAAATATAATTTAAGGATAAATCTAAAATAAACATTCATACACTATTGTGACATATTATTATGCTTATTAATCAATATTATGGTTATTATTATGTTTCTTTTAACTTATGTTTGTGTTAACACTTTGGCAAGCGTACCAATTTGTCCAAGTAATAATAAAACGGTAAGTCCGAGTGTCGAGTCCATAGAGACTTTGACTGTACTCAAAGTTTGTATATTTCTAATCTTAAGCGCACAACGAATTAAATTTGATATTTGTCTAATACTAATGTGGAAACATAGAATTCAACATAAATAAAGATAAATAAGTAAAGCACATTAAAGAGATAGAATACAAACACTTGAGGTGAGTTGTCGGTTGATGCATAATTTTGTGACATGTTGGGGCTCAACTCGCCGAAACTATCATTGATGCAATATTAAAGATTTTTCGCTATTTAACATTATTCTCCCATTACCTTTGTCTTCTAATCTACTCTAACCATAATTCCTCATGTGCAATAGCCTAAATTTTACTCCTAATCCCTTAAGAGTTATGCTAAACGATTTGCATTAAGGATAGAGACGAAAACTTTAGGCTAAACAATACCATTATATCCTTAGATATGGATCACTTAGATGTTCTTTTCAGTTCTTCAGAAATAAACACTTCCCAATGCATAAATCCCAAAACAAAACATGAACATGAATGATCAGACCACAAACATGAAAATAAACTCAAAAAACAACAATAATACAAAGATAACATTAAATAGATAGTTAGAATCATTACATCAAGAGTGTTTGGTTGTTGAGCACCCAATAATGGATGGTTTAACCTCTCATTGTCATGAGAGACTTACAAATACAAAAAGGAAGCAAGAGGAATAAAAGAAAATGGAAGAGAATGGAGGAAAATGGAGGAAGGGGTCCCAAGTGAGTGGGTTTTTCTCTCTTTTTCTTGCCCTAGCTTTGCCTATGTCTCTCCTTGGCTGTCTGCTCTAAGTGCACAGTGTCTCCCCCTTTTTTTATTCTTCAAAACGTGCACTGTCATGTTTTTTGGAATTGGTCACGCGCTAAGTCTGCATTTGCGCGCTAAGCCTACATGTGCGTCCTGAGCGAGCCATTCCAGATCTTCAATTCATCTTCTATGTCTTTGTTGTATCAATTTCTACAAAAAAAAAAAACTACAACCAACACTATAAATCAATTAATTTAAGCATCTACTAGATAAAAACTTATAAGAAGCTAAATTCCTACGTTTTACTTATAGAAGAAGCGTTAAAAGAGGGAAAAAAAGATAATTGTTATGTGATTTAGATGTAAAATTTACATATGCATAGCAATTATCAGTATGTTTTTCTATTTTTAAGTGATTATTGTAATGTTATTATTATGCTTGTAACGATAAAAAAATGAGGGAAGATTTACCCTTAAATGAAATGAAATTTGGGATATGACAAATTAGTCCAATAGAAACGTAAAAACATTTTGGTCTAATAAAAAATTACTGACATTTTGATCCAATGGAAAATTACTGACATTTTGGTCAAATGGTTACTTAATGTCATTTTGGTCCAATAGAAATGTAGTGACATTTTGGTCCCAAAAAAAGTTACTGATATTTTGGTCTAGTGAAAAATTATTGACATTTTGATCCAATAGTAACTTATTGACATTTTTGTCAAATAGAAAATTACTGACATTTTCGTCTAATGGTAGCTTACTGACATTTTTGTCCAATAGAAAATTATTGACATTTTCATCCAATGGTAACTTACTGACATTTTCGTCCAAAATCTATTTAGCAATTTCGTCCAAAATCCCAAAATCTATTTAGCAGTCATGTTGACAATCATTTTTGTGACATTTTTCTCCCTCTGTGTCATATAGACTCTTTCATTAACGGTAACGGACAAAAGTTAACATAAGGATGAATTTGTCACACTTTATACACTTTTACGGACTAAAATTTAAATTTTCATCTTTAAGGAATGAATTTGTTAGCGTTCTATACATTTAGGAATGAAAATGACTATTTATAATTTTTTTATATATATAAATGGAAGCTGGAAACAAAATAGGAGAGGGATCGCCAGCCAAACATTCAAGGGAGGGGGGAAAAGGGGGGAAATTTTGTCAATATATATAAAATATTTGTTATAATAACAATTTATTAAAATTTTAAAGATATATTGATTTAATTTTGTAAGAGTAACTAAATGTCTATGTTTAAAGTTTCAATATTACAAATATAGATCACTAGTTTCACATGTCAAACAGAATTCTTATCAATGTATAATAAAAATTTGTACTTATGTCAATTTTAAATTTTTAGGAAGATTGAAATTGTTGGAAACTAGAAGAAAAATATTGTGTTGCGACAATAAATAGTTATGCATTAAAAAAAATTAACTAATATACATTGCAACTTGATATTCGTCTCGTAAACATAATCATTTATAATATTTAAAATAACAAATTATGGAAGGAAAATACTATTAAAAATGATATTTAAATATGATATATGTTCTGCCTTTCACAAACAGAAATCTCCAGCAAGGATGTTGGTGATTTTGAATTTTTTATATTGGATCAAGCTCTCGAGGTATTTGTAGAAGAGAAATACCCTAAAAAATATGATCACTATGCACAAAGCAATATTCAACAAGTGGGGTGAGGTGTGTGCATAGTGTTAATGGAAAGAGAATAGAGAACGAGTGGGTGTGTAACTTTTCTTCTGAATGTATTCCTTATTTAGACTGACATGACCTTTGGTCAGTTGAAGATTCTCTCCGATAATCATGACTGAAGTCTTTAACCGCTTGATCCTACTATCTTTGCTATTATTATCTTTGAAATCCATGATCTCATTTGCAGTTGTGGTCAACAGTCCATTATTCAAATTTTCAATGGGTTTTATCACTAAGCTCATCTATAAAATCCATAACAAGATATCTAACAAGATAAAAGAATATAATTATCTCTATAAAACTATAAATGAAAATAGAATATATTATCTAAAAAGGTAAAAGAATAACATTATTGTTGTAAATAGATATATTTTAAATAGATATATTTTAGATTTTATCTTAACTATTATCTTTAGTTATCTTTAATTGTTATCTTTAGTTGATAGTTATTATCTTTAGCTATTATCTTTAGTTATTATCTTTAATTATCTTTATCTTTAGTTGATCTCTTTAAATAGAGACTTCTTGTATTACTGTGATACACAATTCATATTCTACATATTCCTATTTTCAAGTTGGTATCAGAGCTCTCGATTCTGAGAGCTATGCTTCCGCGCCTATTACCTTAAGTGCAAAATCCTTGTTCTTGATCTATTTTCTATAGTATGGCTAGTTCCGACAATGGTTCAGGAACTGAGTCTCCTCTACGAGTTCATGGTTCCTCTACACAATTTGTGGTGAACCCACTTGGTCACAATGATCTTCCTTCTCTACATGAGAATTATCGACTTAATGGGTCAAATTATTTGTCATGGTCTCAACTTATTCGCACTACCATCAAGAGTCGAGGTAAAATTGATCATCTGGATGGCCCTGCTCCTGCTGCCACTGATCCTAATTTTCTTATTTGGGATAATGAAGATTCCCTTATTATGACTTGGTTATGGAATTCGATGACTCCTGAAGTGGGTCGTCACTGTATGTTTTTATCTTCTGCTAAGGAGATTTGGGAAACTGTCTGTTCAACCTACTCTTTAAAACAGGATATGGCTGCGCGTTATGAATTACGCAATAAAAATTTTTCTACTAAACAAGACTCTTTATCTGTGACTGCTTACTATGGTGTTTTGAAAGAATTGTGGACTGAACTTGATCAATTTTAGAGTTTGAAGATGCAATGTACTACAGATGCTATTGCCTTGACCAAGGCAGTGGAAGATGAGCGTATTTTTGATTTTCTTGCAGGGTTGAATTCCGAATATGATCCTATTCGGGTTCAGATACTTGGCAAAGATTCTTTACCATCCCTTTCTGTTGTTTTCAATACTGTTCGAGGTGAAGAGACTCGACGAGGAGTTATGATGCACAGTCACATCTGATAAGTCTGCCATGCTGTCATCTTCTGATGTTGCTATTTCTAAAACCATGGAAGGGTCTGCTATGGTCTCAACAAGAAGGGATGGTTCTTCTCAAGGAAATTCTTTCAACAAAATTGTTGATGGTGCATCTTCAAAATTTAAGAAAGATGATCGTTGGTGTTCTTATTGTAAAAGGCTAGGTCATCTCAAGGATCTATGTTTCCGCCTCCATGGAAAGCAGAAAGTCTATGAGAAGATGGCAAGGATGCGTGGTCAAGCTCATTTAGTTTCTCCTAATATAACTACTGCACCAAATGAGGTCCAATCTGGATCTTCAGAATTTCCTTCTATTAGTCGAGATGAGTTAGAACGGCTGCGGACCATCATTGATTCGCTGAGTAAGCAATCTAGTTCTAGTGCTTTGACCATGACTGGTATGAGTTCCACTAATTATTCTTTTCTTACTTCTTGTATTGATTTTAAACATTCTTGGGTAATTGATTCTGGTGCTACTGATCATATGGCTTGTTGTGCTGAATCTTTTCTTTCTTATAACCCTACTATTGGTACTCATACAATAGCCGTAGCTGATG
>PYAF01000125.1:2448253-2462516 GCA_007407185.1 Glycine tomentella | reverse complement strand
TGTTTTTTTGATAAAACATACTTTAGAAAAATTAAATAAATAACAATATAATACATAAATATATAATTATTTATCTCATTTTTTCATCCTTTTGACTGAATATTATATTCATTGTTATTAGGAAATTAATTATACTTATAATATATTAAGTATGATATTTTATTAAATATGGTATATTTATTAAAATTAAATAAAAGTTAATACTTATGTATATAATAAAAATATTATATTACTTTTATTATTATTTAAAAGAATTGATTTATAAAGTACTTAGCAGTATATATTCTTAAAATAAAAAAAGTTTAAATATTTAATAAAATTTGATAAAAGGGACCAAAATTATATAGTTGTAATGGTAATACTACCTGAAAGAGGACCGAAATGACACAAGGAAGATATCCAAAGATAAAATTACTACTCTTTCTATCTCAAAATAAATTAAGAAAAATGATAAATAGATGAAAAATATAAACAATGATAATTTTACAAAATTAATTAGATGTAAGTAAATAATTCTAATATTAGATATAAAAACTAAAAAAATCATTTATTAGAAATGTTAATAAAAAAATAATTAGTATTTATTAGATTAGATATATCTAGTATATGATAAAATATACATCTTAGCTTATTTTAAATAGTTGTTATTAGATAAGATATATCTAGTACCTGATAAGATATACATCTTAGCTGATTTTGAATGGTTGTTATTAGATAAGATATATCTAGTACATGATAAGATATACATCTTATTTTTTGTTGTACTTGACTCTATATAAATAGTCACCCTAATATCAATAAAGTAAGCTGCAATTTACAGCATTTTCATCAATATGGTATCAGAGTCATGACATCCTTCATAAACAAAATTATCTTCTGTTGCCACAAGAGCTTCTTTCTTCTTCACATTCCTAGGCCAATTTTTTTCCTTTGCCGTGTCTTCTTCACGTGCCTTCAAAATAAATGAACGTCTGCATTCCACAATAGTTGCTCATGCCACTGCACATGTCTGAACCTTTGTCCAATAAGTCATTGTCCCCCTCTTGGCTTATTGACAGCGGCGCTTCCCAACACATGACTGGAGACCCTCGCTTCCTTACGGATCTCCGTCGTATTTATGAAAATTAGTTTCATTATCAGATACCTCCGCTTCCTTATGAATCTTCGTCGTATTTATGAAAATCAGTTTCATCATCGGAGACCTCCACTTCCTTACAGATATTCGTCGTACTTCCTTACAAATTTTCGTCGTATTTATGAAAATTAGTTTCATCACCGAAGAACTCTGCTTCCTTACGGATCTTCGTCCTATTTATGAAAATTAGTTTCATCAATGGGTCAGTTGTGACTTTTGACGATAATACTTTTGATGAGACTCTCTATTAAGTCATTTTTTTGCTTATGCCTTTTTAGGTGGTTAAGCTATTTTTCTTCTACCTTTCAGGTGGTTAAATCATTTTTTTGCTTTTTCCTTTTTAGGTAGTTAAGCCATTTTTCTTCTGCCTTTTTTAGGTGGTTAAGTAAATTTTCTTTTGCCATTTAGGTGGTTAAATCATTTTCACTTTGCTTCTACCTTTTAGCTGGTTAAACCTTTTTTTGCGTTCTGTCTTATGGTGGTTTAACGAGTTTGCTTCTTTAAGATGTTAAGTATTGTGTTATGGTTAAGTTTACATTTGTTGGCTTTGATCAACGTGCATCGCTCTTTAGCTCTCTTGGTCTCTCCCACAAAGTACCTATGCAACTCTTTTGCGACAACTATCCATATTGCTTCTAATCCAATTTTTCATGAGCTTACAAAGCACGTTGAATTGGATTGTCATTTTGTTCGTGAGCATGTTCTAAATAAGATTATCTTCATACAACAAATTCGGACAAATTTCCTCCAAGCATGCTGATATTATGACAAAGCTCTCGATTCCAACCAATTTGAATTTCTTATGTCTAAGAGGAAGAGTAGTAGATAAGATATATCTAGTATATGATAAAATACATCTTAGTTTATTTTGAATAGTTATTATTAGATAAAATATATCTACTACATTATAAGATATGTTTCTTATCTTATTTTATGTTATAATTCTATATAAACATGTGATCCACTATTTCCCTTTTGATGATGAAACTTATCCTCTATCGTCTCACTGGCCGATCTTGACCCTTATTATTTTGAGGTCATCCTAATATCAATAAAATAAGCTACAATATACAGCATTTACAATAATATTATATTAAAAAATTAATTATACACTTATTTTGAAATTTTTAAAATACAATATTGATATACTCTATTAAGATAAACAAATATTTATAACGTCCGTCGAATCCAAAACAATGGCATAAAAAATAGGTAAACCTACGAATACCAATGCGCCGTCATGTGCTAGTGGTCCACCCTCGCGGCTGCACCACATCATTTTGGAGCTTCCTCGCTCGTAGTAGACGTCACTTCTTTCTTTTCAGCTCCAATAAAATAAGTAAATAACACATTACATCAACAAGTGCTGTCAACTGTGAAGCAAAAAAACGCAAGAACGCAACGCAATCGTATTCAGCTTTTTCAAACGTACGACGCGTCGTACATACACAACCATCCATCATGACGACGACGACGACGCGGCAAAATCCAAACGACGACGACGGCGAAGATTCCAGAACCGCGCGCGTCATGACTCACCTCCAAGACTCTGTGATTTCTAAACTCAAAAAACTCAACCCTTCCTTCTCCGTCGAACCTCATCACTCTTCCCTCGTTCAGCAACGCCTTCAAAAGCTTTTCCCTGCGCTTCACACCCCTACACACCCACCTTATGCATTGGTATTTATTTATTTTTTATTTATTTTTCGTGGACTTGATTTTGTTTATCATTTTATTATTGGTGGAAAGCAAGGTTTTAAATATCCACGGCGTTATGTTTCATCGCGTTTGTTTGTTGATATCGTGACAAATCGTAAACAGTTAAAAGCTTTATTTCTCGATGTTGCAGTCTAAATCACGGTCGCGTACCATTTTTTAAAACCTTGGTGGGAAATATCATCGTGACTTGACTAACGAGATGTCAGTATGGCAATTGAAATTGATAATGAGGTGCAATTGCATTGACGTTATTCTTTTTTTTTTTTTTATAGATGATAAGCAATGCGATAATAGGGTTGGAGGAGAGGACCGGGTCGACGGAGAAGGCGATATCGGAGTTCATCAAGAGGGAGTACGATGACTTGCCGTGGGCTCATGGGAGGATTCTGAGTCTGCAGTTGGAGAAGCTTTGTGAGATTGGGGAGATTGAGCGTGTTTCTGGTGGAAGGTATGTGGTGAATGTTGAGGATGAAGAGAGAGAGAAACAACGTAGTAAGATTAGCGGTAAGAAGAATAAGAGGGGGAGAAAGAGAAGTAAACGTGGTGGTCAGGGAAAGAGTGTTGAAGAAGAATCTGAAGAGGGAAGGCTTCAAGTGTTTGAAAAACAAAGCCAACAACACGCGAAAGCAGAAGCGCAGTGGGCATTAGGAGAGTCGCAAAATCATGTAGGTGCTGTGATGTTTTGATAATATCTGGAATTTTTAATGTGGAATTTGATTTGTTATTAGTTTTTGTTAGCAGGAGATTGATAGTGATTTTTCCCTCTTTATTTATGTAGTAAAATGGGAATGATTGTTTTTTTTCTAGGAAGGGCTGGATCCATTTTGTGTGTTTATAGCATCGATTATGGAGTCTCTCTTTTAAATAATGATTTTCTCTTAGTTGTTTTTTGGCTTTTTGTTGTCTTGTTGTACTTTAATTGGGGGAACTGGAAAAGGTCATGTTAAGGATATTGTGACATAGCCACAATTCCATCCCATGTGCCAAAGGTCTCCATATTTTTCAGGTTTTTTTAATCTGTTTTACTCAATCTAGCAAATTATGTTTAAGCTAGCTTGCTGAATGTCATAATATAACCTCAAATTATTATTATTTTTATCAGAAGCATGTTTCGTGCTATGATTCCTTTCACCACTACAAAGTACAAATCCCATGTATTACTTTTGTTTTCCTTCTCTTTTACCTCAAGGGAGTCATTGATCCCACTAGTTTATTGAATTATTCCTAGCAATGGGTAAATGTAAATGCAAACCCCTTCTCCCTTCTATTTGACTGTGGATATATATGTAATGTAATCTCTAAGGGGTGTTGTTAAAACAGAATTCCAGGCTGCATATGGAAACAACTTGTTCCTCCCAGCTAACAGCATTGAAGTGTATACCAGCAGCTGCTGCAAACCCCTTATTGCTTGCACCGTTGCAAAAGCAAATGCCATGTAATGGACCTACAGAAAGTGGTGCGGATGCAGCGGCCAAAATGTCAGGCTCATTATCTTTGAATGTTGAAGAATGTAAGCAAGATGAGAACCCGTTGACCAGGCATTCTGATTATCAATGGAGAGGGAAGAAGCCTCGTAAGTGTAAGCAAATTGCAGACCATCAAGGGGATTTATTGTTGCCCTCAGGTGAAGGTACTGTTATTGAGCAAGAGCCAAAGGAAAAGAAAATTGATGGAAGGTGTCTGTCACAAGGTAAAACTAGAGGAAGAGGAAGGGGTCTTAAGCTACGTAGAAATGCACACCGCATCAATAAGAAGATACATCCACTTGATCAAGCTGAAGATATGGTGTGCTCTTCTCATTCAAACCAAAAAGAAACAAGTTCTTCATCCCAGCCAGCAGCACCTAATTCTCCTGTTAATCCAACACATGATATTGGGAAGCAATTGGTGGTTCCTACTTCAGAAGGCTCTTCAGAGTGCATAGTATCTATAGGTATAGAATTACCTCCAACACAGGTGCAACAAGTTTCTTCAGATGATATGGGTAAAGGGTCCAAAAGAAAAGCTTCATCAACTTTGGAGAATGCTCATGATGACCAGCCCCAGCATTACAATCGAGGAAGTCCTAAAGGGGACCTAGATGAGGACCTTTTGTCCAGGGGTTCGGAGCAGAAGCCTCCAAAACGTCCCAGAGGAAGGCCTCCTAAGTTAGAGACTGAAGCAAACTACCCAGGAAAGTCGTTATTACCTTCATATGATGACATTCATGTTGAACAAAGCCCAAACATAAACAAAATGGAGAAGCAGCATCAGTCGGGCAGAGGTAGAGGTAGAGGTAGAGGTCGAGGTGGGGTGAAGCTTGGTCGAGTTAGAGGTCGGGTGAAGTTTGGTCAAGGTAGAGGTCAGGGCAGACCTCCTAAACTAAATCAAAATGAGCAGTTACGACAAGGAGATCATGGTCGAGGTAGGGGTAGGGGTAGGGGTAGAGGTCGGGGAAGGCCTCCTAAACTAAAACAAGATCCAATCCAATATGAGGATCAGTTACAACAAGAAGATCAAGCTCAGAAACGTCGTCAGGGTAGAGGTCGGGGGAGGCCCCGTAAACTGATTCAAGATACAAACATATGTGAGGCACAGTTACCACAAGAAGTTCAAGCTAAGCAGCAGCGTGTTCGAGTTCCAGGTAGAGGCAGAGGGAGGCCTCCTAAGCCAAAGGAAAATACAAACCAATGTGAGGAGGAGCATTTACAAGACCAAGCTCAAGGTTTGGTGGACTCTCCGAGTTCAGGGACGAATGATAGCAAGGGTTTTGAGCGGAAAAAGTTGAAGGTACAAAGTGGGGAAAGCATCGAAGATCAGAGTCAAGAGAAGCAAAGTCACCAGCAGGGTCAAGGTTGGAATCAGAATCAAAATATGGGTCAGGAGAAGTTTCCCAATCCTAATGTTGAAGCAAACCAGAGCCTTGGTGGCTAATGCCGGTAGCAAGTCCAAGGTAGAGATCCATGTCACTAGAATGAAGTCATTAGCAACTTCAATTGCAAGCATGTCAATGTTAGGACAGGGTCTCCTAATCAAACCAGATTGAAGTTCCCTTTCACTTTGCAGGTTTATGGAAGCATAAAAATGCCAAATAACCCAAAAGCACTTATGATAACCATCTGGGTCTGTCTGGAAAAGTTACTCTAGCTGCTTCTTATTTTCAGTACATCTTGTTAGATGCACGTTTGATAGATTCTTATAGCTCTTTTTTGCGTCTTTTCTCTTGGTATTGATAATGGAACATTATGTCTATATTTTTTGGTAAATAAGTCATGGTCTTGGTATTGTCGGAGGAATTCCATAAGCTCCTTGTTATGTTATATACGATTTGTTTGGTAAGTTTATTTAGAAACACTTTTAAAAGAAGAAAATAAGAAAAAAAAAAGATAAATTTTTTTAAAAGTAAAAATAAATTTTTCATTAATTAATTTTTAGAAGTCCATTAATATTGTTTTCTAAAAGATAAGATAATATTTACAAATAAACTAATAAAAAATTCATTTTAACTTATGAAAAACTTCATTTTATTTTTTTTCTTTTTACTTTTTTATTCTAAAAGTGTTTATAAAAAAATTTATATCCAAACATATTCATATTTTAGAAAAGAACCTACCTACAAACGTGAGTCTTTGGCAGCCATCATTGGAATTCAGTTGACTGTCCTTATTTTTTGATGAGGTACAATAACGCTGCACAGGATTGCTATTGACCAATGGTTTTAGGTACTTTTGATCCATGGCTTGATGGACAGGCACAAGATGATGTGTTTCAGTGTTTGTGTATGTTGAAAGCAACACGGTTCATTTATTTTATATGTACAGTGAAACTAAACTCAATCGTTTACATGCTTTCAACATACGAGGAAGGATAGAGTTGCCTGTCCTGAATGCGTTTGGATTGTTGAAGGATAATTTTAGATGAAAGGTTTAGAAACAAAATGAAACCTGTTTTTTCAATAGTAAAGTTGATGATATATATTTGGTTAATACATGTTTTGGTTGATTAAGTATTACATTCATTATCAGCAAGATCCGAAATGCTTTTTTAAAATCTATATGGTATGATCATTTCCATCTTTTGGTTGCTTTTCTCTTTTAATTTGTTCATGTTTGGTACATATCTAAGGAAGCCGTTGACAGGTGTATCAATATACCGCGGGCAAATTAATTTTTCTCTTTTCTTGCACGACTCACATGGCCATTGGTCAACATGGAGACACAGGATGTCTTGATAGAAAATTCATCTTTCAGATCTGCTATTTATTACTAGTGCGCAAAAATAGACACTCCTTGTATGAACTTGGAAATTAACTGAATATGTAGTTGAATAACTTGTTTATAAAAAAATGGCAACGAAATGAGATTATTTCTTTTATAATAATAATAATTATTATTATTATAGATTTAGATCAAGTCTTTTATGTTCCGTGAAATTTAATGTGATTTTTTCCCCTTCAATTAATATTCTTGTTTACATTTTAAGATTAAAACAATTCTGTGTGGATTCTTTATGAAAATAATTCTATCAAAATCTAATGATAAAAAATATTTTCACATTTAAATAAATTATCATTATTTAGTTTAAAGAACTTGATTGACTTAGCCAATTGCTGCCGGTGCATACACAAACATCTAATCAACGACCTCCACCTCCCTATTCCATTCCTGAAGGTACTACTTATCTTCAGCTTCTTCAATGCCATTCATCAACACTTAGCAGTGACATTGCGGTCGGTGCATACACAAACATGTTGTTGGGGCATACAGACTGTTGGGTATCACAGACTCTCAAATATCAAATTGTGGAAGCGGAAATAAAATCAAAAGGGAGCGAGAGAGACAATCAATGTGTTTTACGTGAGAAAACCTTCTTCAATGTAAAAAAAAAAAAAAACTCACGGGACCTAGTCCAGTATCAAAATTCACTATAACAAATATGGGTTACAATGAATCAAAAACACACCAATATGGTAGTACACTCAATCTCTCTAACAATGGTGGTCACTCAAACGAAACCTAGAGTGTTTCACTCAAACTCTCTAAGAATCTCTCAAATGCAGAGCACGCAGGCTCGCTCAAATATATCATTCAAGACTGTCACTCGAGGCTCTCAAATTTCTGTGTGTCTTCTGTGTACCCCTACTCATCTATTTATAGTATGAATTGGGTTGGGCCTATGCCATCAAGATATTATTTGATTGACATCAAGATACTATTTGATTTGGCCAATCAAATAAAACAGAAAATATCTTATCAAATAAAAAACAGAAGATATCTATCAGATAAAAAACATAAGATATCTATCAGATAAAAACGGAAACTATCCAACAAATCTCCCCCTTCCGTTTTTCAAAGAGACCGAAGTCTTCAACTTCAACAACCCGGCCTTCTCATCTCGGCTTCATCATGCCGAGTTCTTCAGCCCGACTCCCTCACAACAATCTTCAAATTTCCATGTTGGTACCGGCTTGGTCATCATATCGGACTAGTTCAAATCGGTGTGCACCTTTCCAACTACGAGTTGTTCAGCCTCCACCATGTCTCGGATCCAGTGATATCTCACATCAATATGTTTGGTACGGGAGTGATAGGTCGAATTCTTCGCAAGATGAATTGCGCTTTGGTTGTCACACATCAGCTCATACTTTTCTTGGTCATGGCCGAGTTCCATTAGGAACTTCTTCATCCAAAGCATCTCCTTGCTTGCCTCAGTCACGGCAATGTACTCGGCCTCGGTCGTTGAAAGTGCAACACACTTCTGCAATTTTGATTGCCAAGAGACTACTCCTCCAGCAAATCTCATCAAATATCTAGTTGTCGACTTCCTCAAGTCCGGATCTCCCCCCAAATCGGCATCCGAGTAGCCTTGTAGCTCGGCTTCACCTTCTCCAAATTGAGGGCATAGATTGGTTGTACCTCGGAGGTACCTGAAGATCCACTTCACTGCTTCCAAGTGATCCTTGCCAGGATTCGATAGAAATCGACTCACCACACCAACTACATATGCCAGGTCGGGTCTAGTGCAAACCATTGCATACATCAAGCTTCCGACTACAGATAGGTACGGGATCTTCAGTATCTCGTCTTTGTCTTCATCAGACCTCGGACACTGTCTTTTACTCAGCTTCATGTGTCCGGCCAAAGGGGTGCTAACTGTCTTGGCTTTGTCCATGCTGAATCTCTTCAAGATCTTCTCAACATACTTCTCTTGACTTAGCCACAGTAGCTTCTTCGTTCTATCCCGGATGATCTTCATTCCGAAAATCTACTTTGCAGAGCCGAGGTCCTTCATAGCGAAGGATAAGCTCAAAGCAATCTTCTCTTTGCTTTGCCCTACAATCAGCATGTCAACATATAACAGAAGGATCAGAAAGTCTTCATTCTCATACCTCTTCACAAATACACAGTGGTCAGCTTCCATCTTCATGAACTTATGTTTTGTCATGAAGGAATCAAACTTCCTGTACCACTGCCGAGGTGCTTGCTTCAAGCCATAGAGACTCTTCTTCATTCGGCATACCATGTCGTCGCATCCTGGAGCTCGGAACCCTTCAGGTTGCTCCATATATATCTCCTCCTTCAACTCACCGTGAAGGAATGTGGTCTTCACATCCATCTGTTCTACCTCGAGATCCATCGTAGCTGTCATAGCTAACACAGTTTGAATCGAGGTAATCTTCACAACAGGAGAAAAGATTTCTTCAAAATCAACTCCTTTCTTCTGATTGCAGCCTTTCACTACAATCCGGGCTTTGTATCTTGGCTTCTGCCCGTTCTCTTCCTATTTGATCTTGTACACCCACTTGTTCTTCAGAGCTCATCTTCCTTTGGGTAGCTCGGTCAACTCATAGGTCTGATTCTCATGCAGGGATTTCATCTCTTCCTACATTGCCTTCTCCCATTCTCTTTTCTCTGAGCTCATCACGGCCTCATCATAACTCTGAGGCTCACCATCTTCAGCAATGATGATGTATTCATCATCAGGATACCTTGTAGAAGGTCTCCTTTCTCTAGTGGGGTATCTAGGTTGTTGTTCCTCAACTTCATCAGAACCCGGTTCTTCATTCTCAACTCGGATCCCGCCATCATCAGCTTCTTGCTGGTCATCATCTTCAACATCGCCTTCAGCGATTTCTTCATTGGTTTCTCCCTCTGCTTCAACACTTTCACGAGGGACGGGTTCTTCACTTCGGACACTAACCCGGACTTGGGGCTTTGAGATATCATGAATGGTCTCATCCTCATGGAAGACTACATTTCGGCTTCTCACAATCTTCTTGTTGATTGGATCCCAAAGTCTGAAACCAAACTTGGTTTTAGGCGAACCGAGGTATATGCACTCCTTCGTCTTAGCATCCAGTTTTGCCCTTTCATCCTTAGGGACATGCACGAAGGCTCGGCATCCAAACACCCCCAGGTGATCATAGGTCGCTTTCCGACCTGTCCAGACTTCCTTTGGAATCTCTCCTTCTAGTGGCCTCGATGGTGAGAGATTTATCAAATCCACCGTTGTTCTCACTGCCTCTCCCCAATATGCTTTCGACAACCTGGCGTTGGATAGCATACTCCGGACCTTCTCTTCAATAGTCCGGTTCATCCTCTCAGCAAGCCCGTTCAACTGAGGAGTCTTGGGAGGCGTCTTCTCAAGTCGGATCTCGACTTCTCTACAGTAAGCTTCAAAGGGACCACGATACTCACCATCGTTATCAGATCTGACCATCTTCAACTTCTTGCCAGTCTCCCTTTCCACCATGGCGTGGAATTCCTTGAATTATTGGAGAACCTGGTCCTTGGTCTTCAAAAGATAAACCCACACTTTGCGGGAGTGGTCGTCAATGAAAGAAACAAAGTACTGAGCTCCTCCAAGCGATCTCTCCGACATGGAGCAAACGTCAGTATGGACGAGGTCAAGTATGCACCTCCGTCTCCTGGGTTGATCTGGTCTCACAAACGAAACTCAGTGCTGCTTTCCAGCTAGGTAGTGCGAGCAACTCTCCAGCACTTGACCCTTCAACCCGGTCAAAAGTTCTTTCTTTTCCAAAATCTGGAGTCCTTTCTCACTCATGTGGCCAAGGCGCTTGTGCCACAGCTCCAAGTTCGGTCCATCCCGGACAGCATTGGCTTCTCCTCCATTGGTCTTTCCTTGCATGACATACAAGGAGCCTTCTTTCTTTCCTCGGGCCACGACTAAGCTTTCCTTGGTCAGCTTCCATCTACTATCTCCAAAATAATTTACTGACCCGGCATCATCTAGTTTTCCAACCGAGATCAAATTCAAACGCATGTTAGGTACATGTCTCACATCCTTCAGCTTAACCCGGCATCCTGTGTCTGTGGTCAAGGTTACATCACCAATACCAACAATCCTGCTGGTCACCTGATTTCCCATCTTCACGACACCATAATCTCCCTTCCTGTAAGCAGAGAAGAATCCCTCATGTGGGGTGACGTGGAACGAGGCACCGGAGTCAACAATCTAGGTGCAGTTATCATGAGCTATGTTCAACATTTCCTCACTGAGGAGGAATATCTCGACTTTTGGATTAGCAGCCACAACTGTGGTGCTCTGATCACTTCTTCTTCTAGGAACAATCTGATTTGGCTTCACACAGCCGTTCTGTTCATCTTTCTGCAGAGTCCTACAGTCTGGTATCTTGTGTCCTACCTTCCCACAGTAGAAGCACTTCAAGTCATGCTTTGGCCTTGACTGGCCTCTAGACCTATCTCGTCCACCTTGATCTTGGCTCTTGCCACGACCCCGGGAGTCGGTCTTTCCTCTGTTCTCAACAACGTTAGCCTCAAACGTGCTAGATATACCTCGTTCTCTTCTCCTGTCTTCTTCATTCAAGAGGCTGTCTATCATGGCATCCATCGTCAGTTTTCCTTCTGGAATCGAGTTGCTCAAAGTTACCACCAAAGTATCCCAACTTTCCGGTAACAAACTCAGCAACAACAAAGCCTGCATCTCGTCATCAATCTTCATGTTGGCTTTGGACAGTTGATTCACAATACCTTTGTAGGTGTTGAGGTGCTCAATCATACTCATGCCATCCTTGTAGTCTAGCTTCACAAGTCGGCGGACCAAGTGTGCTTTGTTCCTGGGAGTCTTCTTCTGAATCATGGACTCTAGCTTGTTCCACAACTCGTACGCATTCGTGAACTCGGACACGTGCTCAAAGAGGCTTTTGTCAATGTATTTCCTGATCGTGGCCATGGCATTCCGACTCAGGGTCTCCCAATCCTTGTTTGACTTTCCAGTCGGCTTCACTTCAAGGATAATAGGATCATATAAATCTTTGCAGATAAGATGATCCTCCATCATCGACCTCCAATAGTTGAAGTTATCTGCGGTCAACTTGAAAATATCTCCGTCGTGAGTTATGCCGCTAGTCTTCATCTCGTCTCCTTTAGAACCCTCGAACCTGGGCTCTGATACCACTGTTGGGTATTGCGGACCCTCAAGTATCAAATTGTTGAAGTAGAAATAAAATCAAAAGGGAGCGAGAGAGACAATCAATGTGTTTTACGTGAGAAAACCTTCCTCAATGTGAGAAAAGAAAAACTCACGGGACCTAGTCCAGTATCAAAATTCACTATAACAAATATGGGTTACAATGAATCAAAAACACACCAATGTGGTGGTACACTCAACCTCTCCAACAATGGTGGTCACTCAAACGAAACCTAGAGTGTTTCACTCAAACTCTTTAAGAATCTCTCAAATGCAGAGCACGCAGGCTCGCTCAAATATGTCACTCAAGACTGTCACTTGAGGCTCTCAAATTTTTGTGTGTCTTCTATGTACCCCTACTCATCTATTTATAGTATGAATTGGGTTGGGCCTATGCCATCAAGATATTATTTGATTGGCATCAAGATATTATTTGATTTGGCCAATCAAATAAAACAGAAAATATCTTATCAAATAAAAAACAGAAGATATCTATCAGATAAAAACGGAAATTATCCAACACAAACTTGTTTTGTTTCTTGTCAACATCCAAACTCAACTTTTTTTTTATTAAAGTATCTATAGTTTAGCTCTTATATATTAACCTACTAGGCTACTATCAGTATCTTCACATAGTGCATGCATACTCAAATATACACACCAGGAGATTATGGAGTCAGCGACCAAAAACCAAGTCTTCTTCTGCTTCTTTCTATGTCTTCTCTTAGTCTCAGCCTCTTCATTATCCGCTTCAAAATCAACTCATTCATTCCCCAAAAAAGCCCTCCCAACAAAGCATGGTTACCTTCCAATCAGCCCCACTTCAACTTCTTCCATTTTCTATGCTTTCTATGAAGCACAGAACTCCACTTTACCACTCTCCCATAACCCACTTCTCATATGGCTCCAAGGTGGCCCTGGTTGCTCCTCCATGATTGGCAACTTGTACGAACTCGGACCGTGGCGTGTCACTGAATCACTCACCCTTCAACGCAACCATGGTGCTTGGAATAGAATTTTTAGCCTTCTTTTCCTTGATAGTCCCATTGGAACTGGCTTTAGTGTGGCCTCAACTAGACAAGAAATTCCAACTGATCAAAACCACGTTGGAAAGCATCTTTTTTCTGCTATAACCAGGTTTGTTCAACTTGACCCTCTTTTCAAGCATCGCCCTATTTATATTATTGGTAAAAGCTATGGTGAAAAGTATGTGCCTACAATAGGGTATCACATACTGAAGAAAAATGCACAGTTGCATGTTTCTCAAACAGTGAATTTGGCTGGTGTGGCTATTGGGGATGGTTTAACTGACCCCGAAACTCAAGTGGTTACTCATGCTTTGAATGCTTATTATGTTGGATTGATCAATGAGAAGCAAAAGAATGAGCTGGAGAAAGCTCAATTAGAAGCAGTTAGGTTAGCCCAGATGGGGAATTGGAGTGAAGCAACAGATGCCAGAAACAATGTCATGAATATGTTGCGAAACATGACAGGGTTGGCTACTTTGTATGACTATACAAAGAAAGGTCGTTATCAGGATTATTTGGTTGAGAAATTCTTAAACATTGCAAAGGTGAAGAAGGCCTTGGGGGTGAATGAATCGTTTGTGTATGAGTTATGCAGTGCTGTTGTGGAGGCTACATTACATGCTGATGTGATGAAAAGTGTAAAATATATGGTGGAATACTTGGTGAGGAGGAGCAAAGTGTTGTTATATCAAGGTCAGAATGATTTGAGGGCTGGTGTGGTCCAATCAGAGGTTTGGGTGAAGACAATGAAATGGGAAGGGATTGTGGAGTTTGTGAATGCTGAAAGGAAGATATGGAAGGTTAATGGAGAACTTGCAGTGTATGTTCAAAACTGGAAGTCTCTAACCAATGTTGTTGTTTTGGGTGCTGGGCATATTTTGCCTGCTGCTCAGGTTATTAGTTCTCAAGCAATGATAGAAGATTGGGTTTTGGAGAGGGGTTTGTTTAAAAG
>PYAF01000125.1:2425271-2442664 GCA_007407185.1 Glycine tomentella | reverse complement strand
CACAGATCAACCATGGCCTCAGAGTCATTCCAGACTCAAACCAAGCCATCACCAGTGAGCATCAAAGCTCTCTCAACCCAAACTCTCAGGGTTTCTTGGGCTTGAACGGTTCACATCACAGGACACCGTTACCCTGGCCCTCTCAGGCGCAACAAGCCCATCAGTAAGGCTCTGGCATGTCTCATATCAAGTGACTCAACATAATTTACACATGCCACCACAGAGCCAAAATCCAAAGTTATCTAAATCAAAAACTGAAAGTTATTCCTTCATCAATTCATCGCTCTGAACACATCTCTCAACAGGACCCTGGGCTAATTCTAGCCCCAGCTCATATGGGTCACTATTCATAAAACCCCCAGGATTAAAATTAAACGGAGAAACTTGAGTATCTTACCTCAGTGACGACTCAAAAGACCTCAGGAAAGCTTCCTCAAGCTTTAGCGTCCTTTATACGTCGTGGGTCCTCGCCAATCTCAAGTTCTCTGAGTGTTTCCTCTGAGAAATCACTCCTCACTCAAAGGGGTTTTTCAAGAGCAGAAATTGAAGGATTCAAGCTTTCAAAGGTTTCTCTAAGGATTAAAGGTCATAGGGAGGTGATTAGGCCTAGATATAGGGTCCCAAAAAGCTTGGAACAGCCATTAATGGAGATTGGAGGTCCAAGGAGGAAGAAGAAGCTAATTTTCCCATCTTTTTCGCGTTTTTGGCCTTATATAGTGCCCCTGACCGACATGCGGCGCCCTTGGCGCCACCTTGGCGCTGATGGCGCCAAAGTCCAGTGCATCTGGCACCCCTGGCGCCACTCCGGCGCTCTTGGCGCCAGTTTTCAGCACCTGTGGCGCCACTCTGGCGCTCTTGGAGCCAGTTTCCAGCACCTGTGGCGCTCTTGGCGCCACTCTGGCGCTCTTAGCGCCACATGTAGAATTAGCCTATGTACTCCCGGTAGTACATAGGCTTGTTGGCGCGGTACCCTCTGTTCGGCTTAATTATGCTATTTTCACCTTCTAACCATCAATTCTAGACTAAAACACCTCATGAAGGCACAGAAATGAGGGTCCTTACAGAAAATATATTAAATAAAACAATATACAAAAAATATAGATAATATTGATATAAAATTAAATATAGAAAAAATAATATACCAAAAATTAAGAAAATATTAAATAAAACCATATAAAAAATATAGAAAATATATTAAAAAGTTATTTACAATTTAAAAAAAAAAACTTTAACAACTTTAAAGTAGTAAGAAAAATTAATCCTACAATTTTCAAGTCATAAATTTAAAATAAAATAAATGAAGTCTTAAAATATTTTAAGACTTCAGTTAAAAAAAATAGAAGTCATGACATCGAGAATGACTTTTAGTTTAGAAATCGTATCAAATGTTAAGACTTACCCCCTTTTGGGTAATAATTCAAAACGAACTCCCAAATGATAATTAACAAAAAAAAAGACCCCAAAATAGTTGTTTCGCAAGTGGATGGCAATGATGGTGGTGGTGCCGATGGCGGCAGCAACAATAGCAATGACAATAGTGATAACAACAATATTGGTGATTGTGGAGGTGACAATTTTGGTGGTTGTGCTGTCGATGATGGTGATGACAACAATGACACTAGGAAGGGTTATTGTTAAATGTAGGGAGTGTGTGTGTGTGTTTTCAAAACCTAAAATCATATTCATGGAAAGAAATTCTTGGTTTAATAATGAATGTAAAAATGTTTTAAAAATGAGTTAAAAAAATTTTCAACTTCATTTTTATCGACTTTTTATTTTAAAAATTATATTTGAAAATTAAAAAACTCGTAATTATTCCAAATGGGTCATGTTCCTGAAATGTCAAAGAAGCTCCTAATCTTAACTAGTTAGTTTCATTTTAGAAGAACCTATCTACAAAGGTGAGTCTTTGACAACCATAATTGGAATTCAGCTGACTCCATGTCCTTATTTTTTGATGAGGAACAATAAAGCTGCTGAGGATTTCCATTGACAAAAAAATTTAGGCACTTGTTATTCATGGCTTGATGAACAGGCACAAGATGGTGTGTTTGTGTGTGTTGAAAACATGCTAACTATTGAGTTTTGCGCTTCTTTGTATATATAAAATAAATGAATCTGGTCATATGTGTTTAGACCTCCCTTTCTCCGAGTTAACGGACAAGGAAGGATAAGAGTTGCCTGTCCTAAATGCATTTGGATTGTTGAATGATAATTTTAGGTGAAAGGTTCAGAAACAAAATGAAATTTGTTTGCTCAATAGTGAATTGATGACATATATTTGGTTAATACATGTTTTGGTTGATTAAGTATTATATTCATTCTCAACAAGATCCGCAACGCTCTTTTAGAATCTATATGGTACGACCATTTTCATCCATTGGTTGTTTTTCTCTTTTAATTTGTTCAGGTTTGGTACATTACAGATTTTACGGTGCACAATGTAATGAGAAGATTAACAAAATAAAAGTAGATATATGAAAGAAAAAATCTTAGTTTCCTTTTACTTGACTTCATTTCTTTACTACTGTGCTTAGCTGAAGTCATTTTTACAGTTATGTAAAATCGTTTTTGAGACTAGTTTTTGTACCAGGAGTAGTTCACGTTTGTTAGGGTAATAAGTTAAAGCTGCATGCACGGATGCACAACTACCTATATCTGAAAATTGAAGATTATAGATTGTATGAGGAACCGACAACTACTTTGTCCTTTGTTGAAACTATTTTTTTGTCTCTGCCAGTGCCAAACCAGTTGTTTATTCACATATATGAATTTGTTAGCATCCATCTAAAGCGTACATAAAATTTGCACATTGGAAGAAGTAGACATCACTTGGAAAACCATACATTTTGCTCACAAGTGAATATAAATATGGAAAGTTTTTACTTGTCAATATGTTTAGAAGCAAACCAAAAAACCATAAAAATAGTAAGTAGAATCCAAGGGCTAAAATGTAACTGAACTGAACTCAAAACCTTCAGAAGTAACTCAGCTTTAACAAGAGTTATAAAATTATACTAATATTCTTATGAATGTCACAATTGAACGAGAAAGAAATATACTGTTTGAAGAGCATTCTGATTAGCCTGCACTTTGGCCTTTAAATGGAGATTTTTTTTTTTTTTTGGTTAGATTAAATCCAAGGTTACATGTCTTCAATTTTTTTATATGCTCCAGTAATATATATCTTGCACATGCTATATCCACTGATTACATGTCAATTAAACAAACTATCTAGGAAATCAAATGGCATAGGCAGAAGAGTAATAAATAATCACTAACAATAGAACATGAGCTTCTTGATGTTTTCACTAAGTTTAGGTAGAGGTGTCTTTGGAGGAGGAGCTCTGGATAGTGTAGATGTGCTTCTGAACAAACCTAAGGACTCTGACCTCTCAAGGTAGAGTCTGCCTCTATATTTGGTTTACCTATTGAAATTCGTATTTAAAATGAACACTTGAAGCTGCATGTTTAGAAAGCTGACTGGGACTACGTTACTACACAACTTTATGATCTGCATCATTTCACTATATGCCAAGGGTGGAATTTTTTAGCAATCATGGGAAGCTTGATGAAGAGATGGTAGGGTTGTTACGAAATTCTTAGAGGATAATAGTAAGGTTGCTGCTTTGGGATAGGTGGAGAAGCCTGTAAAACTTAGTTACAGCCTGTAACTAAGGTCAAAGCTTTGTCATTTGGGGAGAGGGCTAAGCTGTCCAATTGGAAAGAGGTTGTTTGAGATAATGGCTGAGAAGGAGAGTAATATGTGTTTGGCTGCTGATGTTGGAACTGCAACTGAATTGCTTGAAAAATGCTGAGAAGGTAGTTCTGATATCTTTTTTAGGAACAAGTGCTATTTTGTTCACTTGGATCATCAGCTTGCAATGTATTTTCTTACTTAGAACTTGGTAATTTTGTTTTCTTGCTTATATACATGAAAGAATCCTGTGTTCTCTGGCTTATTAACATCAACTGGATTCTAATTAGAAGATTGGTCATGATCATATATTTTCTTTTAACTAATTGAAAAGGTTTTCTCTTTCAGATTGGACCTGAGATATGCTTGCTGAAGACTCATGTTGATATTTTTCCAGATTTTACTGCTGATTTTGGCTCTAATCTTCTCTCGGTATAGTGCTAAAAGATGCTCTCCTTTGTCTATATGCCTTTTTTCCTTCACAGGATAGTACAAGAAACCTTTTGGTTTCTGATATTATTGACAGTAGCACACTAGAAGATTTGCTTTAGTTTATTCAAGCATGATGCCAATTCCTGCCTTTAACCAATGATAAGGGTGTTTTGTACTGCAAGCATTGTTTGTGATAAGTTTCAGGCAATCTTTTACATTTCTGGTCTAGTTGGTCTAATATATGCTTTATTTTACTGAAGATTGCAGAAAAAAATAACTTCTTAATCTTTGAGAATCGTAAATTTGCTGAAATTGGCAACACAATGACCATGCAATATGAAGGGTAAGACTGCTCAACTATCATTGAATCTTTTTCTGGCTTCCTCGTAATCTTATCTATTTCTGCATTCAATATGACTTTTTATTCCATTATCTCAGAGGGGTCTCTCGTATATTGGATTGGGCTCATATAGTAAATGCTCACATGATCTCAGGTCCTGGCATTGTAAATAAATTGTCATCATACTGATAAGGAGGGTGTTGATTCTGCAGTACAGAAATTGGTTGCTTATAATAACAGCTTGTGTGAATTCCATTTTTTGCTTAACGAAGTAAATGCTTGAGTGATACTGAAGAAAGTGAATTCCATTTGTTTTTGTAGGTGAGTTAATTATTGGATTTGATTGTTCACAGCCTCTATAGCCTTAAGTAAGTTTTACTTTGAGAACTTGTCGAGTAATTTGAAGAATATTATGATGAAACCTGGTCATGTACTGTTTTGTTAAGTCTCCTGTTTTCCCCCTTTATCTACAGCTATATTTGAACTATGGGCAAAGGGTTTCTGAAAATGAATTCCAACTTTGAGTTACTTGAGCTGAATCAGAAAGGAGATACAATAGAAATACTGACATGTTTGTTCTGGTTTTGATTGCAGTTCTTCTGTTAGAGTAAAAAGTAGGAGAAAAAAAGGCTATAAAGAAGAGGAGGACCTGTGATTGCAATGAAGATGATGATGATGAGCTGCTAGATATAAGTTGGTTTCTCTGTCAAATACTAGAAATCGGTTGCTATATATATATATATATATATATATATATATATATATATATATATATATATATATATGAATTTGCATTTTGTTGAAATCATTTGATTCTATTTGGTGAAAACATTTGAATTTGCATATGTGAAATTGAATTATAGTTTCACTCTTTGGATTCTTTTTTTTTTTTACCTTAACTCAGGTTCATATCATATGCATACCTTACATATTAATTGACTTAGCTCATGTGCACCTTCATTTAGTTAAGAACAGAAGTTGCTGCATATATTGATGATTCTGAAAAATATTTGATGTACTTTACACCAAATTGGCTTAACTGTAGCAACATATATTGGTCTGATTATATTTTGAATAGGTTGGATTTATTGTAAAAACAGAAAAAACATTTTAAAAAATTCATCCCAGTGACGTTTCAAATCTACTTTATTATTAAATGGTTAAATGATCATTTTAATCTTTTATCTTATTTATTTTGCTCAAAATAATTCTTTATTTTAAAAACTAAAATCACTTTGGTCATTTATCTTATTTAAACGGTTAAAAATATCATTTATCCTTATTTAAATTAAGACTTTTATTATATGAAAATTTAATGTGAACCTTTTTCTTCGGTTCGATTATATATTTTCAGTTGAAATTGCTTAATACTAAACAAGAAATTCACACGAGAAAGATAAATAAGACATATAGAATTAATGTGAATTATGTTTAGAGATTATTCAATAAAAATCCGATGATTAAAGATATTTTCATTTTTAAAAATGAATTATCACTATCACTAGTATTTAATTAAAAAGAACGTTAGTTGGTGGTAGCCGACACCTAGTCATTGCATACACACTACACATATATGTTGTCAACGACACCCACCTCCCTATACCTGAAAAGCACTTATCTTCTTCGGCTTCTTCAATGCCATTCATCAACACGGTTTTGTTATGTTTCTTGTTGGTATCCAAACCCAACTTTTTTACCAAAGTATAGCTATTAGTTCAGCTCTTATATTACGCTACAGAGTGCATATACTCAAATATATACTAGTAGATAATGGAGTCAACGACCCACAAGTACCCCTTCATCAAAAACCATGCCTTTTTCTACTTCTGCTTCTTTCTATGCCCTCTCTTAGTCTCAGCTTCTTCAAAATCAACCAATTCACTCCCCAAAGAAGCATTCCCAACAAAGCATGGTTACCTTCCAATAAGCACCACTTCAACTTCTTCCATTTTCTACGCTTTCTATGAAGCACAGAACTCAACTTTACCTCTCTCTCAAACTCCACTTCTCATTTGGCTCCAAGGTGGCCCTGGCTGCTCCTCCATGATTGGAAACTTGTATGAACTTGGACCGTGGCGCGTCACCGAATCGCTCACCCTTCAACCCAACCCTGGTGCTTGGAATAGAATCTTTGGCCTTCTTTTCCTTGACAATCCCATTGGAACTGGCCTCAGTGTGGCCTCAACTAGACAAGAAATTCCAACGGATCAAAACGGCGTTGCAAAGCATCTTTTTGCTGCTATAACCAGGTTTGTTCAACTTGACCCCCTTTTCAAGAATCGCCCTATTTATATTACTGGTGAAAGCTATGCTGGGAAGTATGTGCCTGCAATTGGGTACTATATATTAGAGAAAAATGCAAACTTGAATGTTTCTGAAAGAGTGAATTTGGCTGGTGTGGCTATTGGGGATGGATTAACCGACCCCGAAACTCAAGTGGTTAGTCATGCTGTGAATGCTTATTATGTTGGATTGATCAATTTGAGGCAGAAGAATGAGTTGGCGAAAGCGCAATTGGAAGCAGTTAGATTGGCCCAGATGGGGAATTGGAGTGAAGCAACTGATGCAAGAAACAAAGTCTTGAGAATGTTGCAAAACATGACAGGGTTGGCTACTTTGTATGACTATACAAGGAAGGTTCCTTATGAGGATGATTTGGTTGAAAAATTCTTGAACATTGCTGAAGTGAAGAAGGCCTTGGGGATCAATGAATCATTTGTGTATGAGTCATGCAGTGATGTTGTTGGGGGTGTATTACATGATGATGTGATGAAAAGTGTGAAATATATGGTGGAATACTTATTGAGTAGGAGCAAGGTGTTGTTATATCAAGGTCAGCATGATTTGAGGGATGGTGTGGTACAAACAGAGGTTTGGGTGAAGACAGTGAAATGGGAAGGGATTGTGGAGTTTCTGAATTCTGAAAGAAAAATATGGAAGGTTAATGGAAAGCTTGCAGGGTATGTTCAAAATTGGAAGTCTCTCACCAATGTTGTGGTTTTGGGGGCTGGTCATCTTTTGCCAACTGATCAGCCTATTAATTCTCAAAAAATGATAGAAGATTGGGTTTTGGAAAGGGGTTTGTTTAAATAACAGGAAAATGTTTCAAGAAATTTCACTTCGTTGTATTCGTAGTGAAACTAGCGACATTGAACCGTGAGTGAGAGTGAGGTTATTAATTGATGAGGTTTAAGAATCTCATTGCAAGAACTCTTTTTCCCAGTGAATAAGTTATCTGTCATAGTTGGTTCAAATAAAAAAGTTATCTCACTTATCTGTCATCATAGTCCAGAGATGAATGGCCTAGCAGGTTTAATATTTTTTTTTTCTCTCTATAATTCTATGTGATTATTAGTGCACGACTTAGCTATGGAGAGTTTCCAATTTTATATCAGAACTCAAAATTACTTGTAAAAGCAAAAATAGTTTTAAATGTCACCAGACTATTGCTAAAACAAATTCCTTAGCCTTACTTCCTTTAACGAAACAATCTTTCAAAAGGCCGGTGTTAACGTAAAAGTGGATGTCCATTTGGGGTGGGTATATTAAAATCGATACATTTTTTTGTTGTTGTTTATGCCTGCGGCTATACAAGATTACTCTGTTTTGCAACAAGAAACAAAAATGGACTAGTATCCGATTGCTTAATATGGAAGTGACAGAAAGTTTAGGATTAAATAGCTTTTGATCCAGTAAAATATGATGTTTTTCTTTATTTTAGTATTTTTTTTAGACTTTAAAGATTAAATATTTCTTGTATCACGTAATAAAATAATAATATTAACAATCAATTGACTTATCTTGTGATTAAGAAGAAGGTCAACAAGGTAATCACGTGTATTTATTTTTGGAGTTAAAAAAGTCACCTTCCCTTCATAGTCCTTACCACATTACTAGAACAACCAATCGCTTCATAGAATTTCATCAACACTTGGCCTTTCTCGTCAATATTATGCACCCATTCAACGCTCTCACGAATACCCTAGAGCTACCTTAGTGAGGCTATTTCCTTCAACTATTCAAGGTATGCCATCATTTATGATTTTAGTTATTTTAGTGGTAGAATAGTTGAGATTTTCCTAGCTTTATTGAGTTCAGTTTTTCCTAAAGCCTTAGGCGCCAATGCAGAATGAGTAGAGTTTAAGTTATGGAACTTCTAGGGGAGCATGAACATAAAAATAAAGATACATGAATATTTTACTATATTAAATACTTTATTAATATTTTTAATTTTTTCTATTTCTTTCTATTATATCATAAATGTGTTGAATAATAATATTGTCCGTGGATGTCCATCAAACATTTTTCAAAAGATAAAGAGAAGATTTTACTAGACATATTTAGGGGTTTCGACACTTTTCATTTTGCTTGAATAAACTTTTCAGTAAATATTTATAGAAAATAAAATAATTTTTGAAAAGTTAATATTAACTTGTGTATAAATTAATTTACAAAATCTCTTTAATTTGGTTTTTCCAAAAAATTATTTTAATTTTGTAAAAATAAATTTTAACTTATAAAGAAAAAGTTATTTCATTTTTCCTTTTGTAATTTTTTCCCCTTATAAATATTTCTAATTTTAACTTAAGCTTGTTCGATGCATTTCTCACAATTTCAAAACAGTGAAGAGCTCTAACCAAGCCAGTGTTATTTAATTAGGAAATTTCATTAAACCTATGTCTTAAGAACAACTCGCTGACTTTTTCCAGCTTCAAGGACCAAACTGAATATGACATTTTAACAACCTTTGGACTTTGTATATTCCAAAAGTTTTTATTAATTAGAGCAATTTGGGATATCTTAAAAAGAGATTTTTAGTTGAAGATCTTTTTTTTCTCATATCTATTGCTGATCTATATTTAGAGATTATGTTCTTTTTCAAGAATTTTGAAGATCTGCGCGGAATTAACAAAAATAATTTTTTATGTGACAGGACGAAAAAAAGAAAAAAAATAAATTAAATTAAATTAAAATTTAAAATTAATTACTTAAAATTAATTATATATTTTATTAATATTCATATATTTTTCATACTTTATTAATTAATTAAATTAAATTTTAAATATTTAAAAATGGGATCCACGTGGAACCTATTAAAATTATCTAAGATTTTAATTTAGAATATATCAATAAAAAAAATGTTACATATATTAATAGATCTTCAATCTTAAATTGTACCATGATTCACAAAAAATTATCTAAAATTTCAATTTAAAATCTACACTAAAAACACTCTTAGACAACTATACAAAGAAGACATGAAGGATTTGGTTAACATTTGGCATGCTTAAATATATTTTTTTATTCTCGTAAGTTTGTATTTTTGTTTTGTTCTTTATAAAAAAATTATCTATTTAAGTTTACGCTTTTAGAATTTTGTTCTCCGTAATATATTATATTTATTTTTTAATTCTTCTAAAGTTTCTATTTTTAATTTTTATCTATCTAAACGTCAACTTATAAGGACTATCAATAAAAATTGAATTTTAAAAGATTAAAATTAATATATATATATATATATATATATAAACTGATAAGGATTAAAATTGAAAAAAACAACTTATAGAAACTAAAATTAAAAAAATAAATTTACAGAAATCAAAAATGAAAAAATACCAAAATAAAATAATATTTATAACTTTCTTTTAACACTACTTTGGCTATACTTAAAAACTTTACCATAAAAAAAAAATGTTTCCAAAAGTTATTTGGATTCTTCTTCGTACCAGCTTGCTGAAGGTGAGGCATGAGATGTGATCCTCTTGTTGATGGTTAACTTCAGAATTCTTCTTTGTATCCAAATCCATCAATTTTCTCCCATACTCAGCTTTGGAACTTGTATCTCATCCATAGATGGAGCCACCCCACGCATTCCTCTTCATCAAATTCAAGACACCAGTCTTCTTCTGCTTCTGTCTCTGCTTCTTTCTAAGCACTCTTTCAGTCTCAGCTTTTTCAAAATCAACCCATCTATTCCCCAAAGAAGCCCTCCCCAACAAACATGGTTACCTTCCAATAAGCCCCACTTCAACTTCTTCCATTTTCTACGCTTTCTATGAAGCCCAGAACTCAACTTTACCACTCTCACAAACCCCACTTCTCATATGGCTCCAAGGTGGCCCTGGCTGCTCCTCAATGCTTGGAAACTTGTATGAACTTGGACCGTGGCGCGTCACCGAATCACTCACCCTTCAATCCAACCCTGGTGCTTGGAATAGAATCTTTGGCCTTCTTTTTCTTGATAATCCCATTGGAACTGGCTTCAGTGTGGCCTCAACCCCAGAAGAGATCCCAAAAGATCAAAACACTGTTGCAAAGCACCTTTTTGCTGCTATAACAAGGTTTGTTCAGCTTGATCCTGCTTTCAACCATCGCCCTATTTATATTACTGGAGAAAGCTATGCTGGAAAGTATGTGCCTGCAATAGGGTATCACATATTGAAGACAAATGCACAGTTGGAAGTTTTTGAAAGAGTGAATTTGGCTGGTGTGGCTATTGGGGATGGTTTAACTGACCCTGAAACTCAAGTGGCTACTCATGCTTTGAATGCTTATTATGTTGGATTGATCAATGAGAGGCAAAAGGGTGAGTTGGAGAAGGCTCAATTGGAAGCAGTTAGGTTAGTCCAGGTGGGGAATTGGACTGAAGCAACAGATGCAAGAAACAAAGTCTTGACAATGTTGCAAAACATGACAGGGTTGGCTACTTTGTATGACTATACAAGGAAGGTTCCTTATGAGGATGATTTGGTTGAAAAATTCTTGAACATTGCTGAGGTGAAGAAGGCCTTGGGGATCAATGAATCATTTGTGTATGAGTCATGCAGTGATGTTGTTGGGGATGTATTACATGCTGATGTGATGAAAAGTGTGAAATATATGGTGGAATACTTGTTGAGTAGGAGCAAGGTGTTGTTATATCAAGGTCAGCATGATTTGAGGGATGGTGTGGTTCAAACAGAGGTTTGGGTGAAGACAGTGAAGTGGGAAGGGATTGTGGAGTTTCTGAATTCTGAAAGAAAAATATGGAAGGTTAATGGAGAGCTTGCAGGGTATGTTCAAAATTGGAAGTCTCTAACCAATGTTGTGGTTTTGGGTGCTGGCCATGTTTTGCCTTTTGATCAGCCTGTTAATTCTCAAAAAATGATAGAAGATTGGGTTTTGGAAAGGGGTTTGTTTAAAAGTGTGCAGGATGAAAATGTATCTAAGTCGATATTTATTAAGTAACTATTGAGATTCATCATGAATTATATATACATATATATATATATATATATATATATATATATATGTCATGGTTCCAGTTGCTGTGAATGAATAAAAGTAAAAAATAAATAAAAGTATTGTTAAGCAATTTATAAGTCTTGTAAGTAGGTTTAATTTTTTCATTTGACAATTTTGAATTTATTATTTATAATGATTAATGTTTTGCTGTGGAAATACCTTGCTAACATTATAAGGAAAGATCACAGCTGCTTTCTCTTTACAGCTACAAATACAATGATGAATTAAAGTTGGGATGCGAGATTACAGGGTAAATATCGGTCTCTTATTGCAGATTTACAGGAATACAAAATTACTTGCATTATTAGATCTATTTACTCAGAAAACTAAATATAGTAAATTTATTGTAGCAAACAAAACACGGAATCCCAATTTGTCCTGTGTGAAGATAAAATATAGTAAACTTTCTGATATTATATATTTTAAATTAAGATTTATATTTTCTTTTCATGTTCCAAATGAGAGAATAGAAAGGGAAAAAAAAAAATTCTGTTTCTTTTCCTATTTTCCTTTCTCTTGTTTTTAGTTCAACCAATTAATGTGTCAATGATTTGAATGAACATCTAACTTACATTAAAACACAAAATGAAGATAAAATATGAATTACATGAACGATAAAGCACATAATGTTTCATATCAACTATATGGAAAAAAAAAAAAAAATCACCAACCAGTCCACCAGCTAGCCTAAACTCTCAGCCTCTCGGACATAAAGCCACTTGCAAAAGAAGTCAGATTAGCGCAACTGATGTTTGAGTCTGGAAATGTATTTAGTAACATCTATATTCAAATTAGAATAAAATGTGTTTTTAATATTTATATTTTTGTTAAATTTTAATTTTTAGTTTTCGAATTTTCACATCATATAGTTTAGTTTTTGAACTTTATAAAAAATATTTTTTTAATCCCTCATCATAACTTGAAGTTAAAAGATGTAAAAATTAAAAAGTCAGTTCAGGGACTAAAAACATATTTTTTTATTAATTTTAGAGATAATTTGCATGAAATGAAAATTCAAAGACTAAAAATAAGATTTAACAAAAATATAAGAATTAAAAATATATTTTAAACTTAAATTATATTAGTTAATAACAAAATATGAAATATAAATAATAAATCTTAAAAATTATGCTTGCTAAATAGTATTGTGTTACTGTTTATTATAAATAACATTATCAAAATAAAACATATAAAAATAAGTAACTGTCGAGAACTTTATTGAGGGACTAAATCTAAAAGAGATTTATATTATGAAAACTAAAATGTTAATTAAAACTATTTACATTTATATATTAAAAAAATTTAAGGCTTAAATATTTTTTTTATACAATAGTTTTGATTCACCCACCTAAATTATTTTTTTTTTACCGCCTAACATTTTTTATGTTTGATTTTAATGTTTGTTAGTGATGATTCATAAAGTTCAAAAACATGTATCCTCATATCACCCCTTAAGGAAAGATAATGTTTTTTCTAGTCAAGTTATGTTCACAAATTAGGTTGGGTTGAATTTGACTAAATCTGTTACACATTTGAATAAATTTTTACTGCTCGATTTGAGTTGAATTTGTACAATTTTATAATAGACCCGATCCAAACCAACCAAATCATAAATAGGTTGGGTCGAATTGTGTTGATTGGATTCTATATTTAAAAACTATTTTTTATTTTATAAAAATTGAAACTTGTTAGAACAATAATTTATTTTTGTCTAAAGCTTTATAATTATATAATGACTAAATGTACTCAAAAGATATCCAATTGTGACAATATTTGGCTAGTAGAATTAATAGTTTCAATATTAATACAATATTTTGTTTTAAATAGAAATAAAATATTGTATTAGACTATTAGCATTAGAAAACATAAATAAAATCAAGATAGAGATAAAAACAATAATTTAAAAAATCATGGATAGTTTAATTTAATAATTTAATGAATTATGTTAACTATAAATACAAATTAATGTGTTTTTTATTTAATAATTAATTTATATATAATAATGAATTTAATTATATATTATGGATTAGGTCGAGTTAAAAAAATAGAACCCACTACAAAGTTGATATACTAAGACATTTACTGTCTACACTTCCATACTTGCTCCCTACACTTCTCATTTTCATGGTGTGGATAATCTTACATTATTTTTATTTTGTAAAAATATTATAAATTATTTCTTGTCCCCGCTAAAGAAAATTTTGTGGATCCCTCATTTGGAACACCACACCCCCAACATCACATCACTATGCAGAAGCCGAAACACCCACACCACACCCCAACCTCACTTACCTTTGTCCGCATCACGTCTAAACCATAATTGAGGGAAGTGCGTCACTTGACCGAGGGAAGCAGTGGAGGGGGTTCCCATAATACATTTGGGGAAAGAGAGTGTTGAGACTCATTAAGTATAATATTGTTCATACATAAACGAGTCTAATTGGATTAGGTTGAGTTTGATTGAAATTAATCATAACTTGACAATATTTGACATTTTATATCTACATTCAATAAAGGAATACACTAAGCCAAGAGTTATCTCAAAACAAGAAAGATTAAGCCCAAGAGTAATATTTTATACTCCTTCAAATCTTCATATTTTATGATTTATGAAGAAAACATTAAATAAAAGGGAAAGTATTAAAATTAAATACATTTAATTAATGTCTTGAAAACTTTAAAAGCTTTCAATACTTTCTAAATACTTCTCTTTTTTTTCCTTACTTCTCTTTTCATATGAGAAATTTATTCCAAATGAGAAAGAAAAAAAGGAAAAGAAAAATATTTTTAACGCAACCGATTATTGGGTTAGTGACTTGCGTGAATATCTACCAAACATTAAAAAATAAAAAACATATCCAAGACAAAATATGAATTACATGAACAATAAAACACATCAATGTTAATTATATTGAAAAGAATCACCAACTAGTCAATTGCAAAAGAACTCAAATTAACACAACATATATATTACATTAGTAAACAACAGATTTCGAAATATATAAATAATAAATCTTAAGAAAAAAAAAGAAAAAAAACTCAGAAGAAACCACCAAAGACTATCATCTATGAACAAATTAGAGTCCAATTTAATTCACACTGGTCTTGTTCCTGCGGGCTTCAGGTACAAGTCTGAGGTATTCAAAAACTGTTAATTAACTTGGTCGGAAGGGTTTGAACACGAAGATGAAGAAGATTCCCGCACCGAACAAGCAACCACCTGTGCCCATTGCTTCAAACGAGTCTTCTTCGCAGCCAAATCATCCCCTTCACAATAATAACCACATCCACTGAAAATGACAACAGTAATACCCATCTTAAAATAAACCTAATAATTTAATCATATTATCAAATTTAAAAAAAAAAAATCTGAGAAAAAATAATAGAATAAGTAGACATGTCTAATTCTACAGCACAAAGCGCCACTAAAATGTTAAGGCTGTCAGCAAACACGCACCACATGCTCTCAAAATTTAATCAAATTGACAACACCAAACTTAAAATTAACTTAATAATTTAATCATACAATCAAATTTGTACAATCTTTTTTCCTAAGAAAATGGTCATATAGAAAAAAAAAAATCCATAATTTTAACTGGCACAGCGCTGATGAAAAATACGTGATCAAGGTTTTATATTCTGCGACTGTGATTAAAGTCGCAACAAATTTTTTTAACTGTATGCGATCGCAATTAGGATCGTATCGCAATTAAAATCTTGTTTATTTATGATCACAGTAATAATTGAATTAACAACAAAATCTAAAAATCAATTCAAAAAATTTTGAATTTTTGAACAAGAACTACCTGGATTGAAAATAGTGGTGGGGCTAGTAGTGTCGCTTTCGGAGACAAGGGAAGACGAAGAAGATGACCTAGACAAGCTGTGGTGGTTGTACTGTTTGTTAACGGCATGGTACAACTCCAAAGCGGGGATTGTGTTTGACAGTTTCGGGTCGATTTCGGGCGAATCGAACCCGAACCCGAGCTCGAAGCACGCCTTCAGTTCGTCCAAGTCGTCCTCCGAGAGGCTCTTGCTCAGCCGGTGGTGGCGGCGGTTCACGGGGTGGTTGTTGTCCTTCCGCCGCTGCCACGCCTCGTCGCGGAGCATGTCCGGCGACCACGACTGCTGCTTGTAGAGTAGCCGCGGCGGCGGCTGCGGCGGTGCGTGGGGGCGACGTGACATGTGATGGTGGGTAGTGGAGGTTCTTTTGAACACCGCAGATTGGTTTGGATTGGTTTCTTAGTTGTGTTTCTGATTACTCTGAATGTGTGTGTGGTGATGGTTAATGTAATTATAGTTGGCGGCGTGTGTTTTATTTTATTGTTATCTGACGCTTATTTGTTTTTATTTTATTATCAGGGTTTAATTATTCGGCTTAATTTCTTCAACAAAAATATTCCGCTTAATTATTAATTTAGTCTTCAAAATACTTAAAATTATTTAATTTCATTCTCAAATTTTTAAAAGATTCAAAATGTTCCTTAAGTTATTTAAAATAAATCAATTTTATACTTAAATTTTTAAAAGTTCAATCCTTAAATTCATAAAAAATAATCAATTTATTCCATAAATTTGAATCAAATTAAATCTTTTAAAATTTAGAAATTAAATATAAATTATTTAAAATAAATTAAGGACTAAATTAATAATTAATCCTTAATTATTCTTTTGGTAAATATTACTATTTTCTTAATTTTATAATTTAAAATATCTCTTTTCGATTTTTATAGTTTCAAATTATCTTTTTTAGCGTTTTATCACCTTGCAGTAATTTTAAAGATTTTGAATGTAATAACGTTATTAGATGATTTTAAATGATAATAATTATAAATTAAAAATATAATTATAAAAACTAAAATAATATACTTCAAATTTAAACTGTAAAAATAAAAAAATAAAGTTATTATAATTCTAGAAATAAAAAAGAATTAATTAAACTTATTATCAAATTTCAAGTGTACATGACAGTGAATAAAGAAGAATTTGTAGGGAGTCATTAGTCTTGATTTGTAGACTCGGGTACTTGGAATTTCGTGTTCAAATATATAAGAATATAGTGGCATTCAAATTTGGTGAAAGTGATTTTATTCGGATTGAGTTACTTGAATTTAGCCTTTAGTTGTCCAAATCCAGCGAAATTCAAAAAGAAAATTACAGTTGTTCAATTCCATGTTTAGAATAAAAGAGAACTCGAGTTTGCCAAATAATCTGCTCTGTAAAGGAAAGTGTTTTATATTTTATATTTGTAATCAACAAACAGTCTGAGTCTGTACTCTATATAGATCTGAGATATTTTGATACGTGAATTGTGAACCAACTAAATTATCACCGTATTTAGATATTTAGATAGTACCAAATAGGATGTGATAGGTGACAATTAATATGGCAATATATAAAACAAAATAGAAATAATCATAATTTTATTTGTTTAAATTTAAACACAAACAAATTCATAGAGAATTAGCAATTTTTAGTCTGGATAATGTACATAATGAAGGTTTATTTTACTCAATTAAAATTTATAATAAATATTTATTTTAATATTAAATTATATTTTAATTAAAATCTATAATGAATGAATATTTTTAACGCATAATTTATATTTTAAATTTAAGATAAAAATTTATTTTTAATTAT
>PYAF01000125.1:2399372-2422332 GCA_007407185.1 Glycine tomentella | reverse complement strand
GTATTTATTTTACTTGTTTTTAAAATGAATAACGGTATTATTATTTTTGTGTCTTTTTACATTTTTCAATCACTTCAATAACTAATTTTGTCAAATATTTCAATAAATTAATTTTTCAACTTTAAATTTTTAGCTAGCTTTAAGCTTCTAACTAGTTTTTTAGTTTCTAGTTAGCTTTTAGGTTTCTATTTTTTTTAGCTAATTTTAATGAATATAACAAAAGTAGAACGGATGGAGTATGTGTTATGTATGAGCAAATAGTTTATACATTGAAGAGTAAAAAATATTTAAATTATCATCTAATAAAAATTATCATTATGATAAATTTATTAATTTTTATAATAACAAATTATTGAAAATATAAAATTGATTAAATGATTAAAAATAAGAAAAAAGAGGAAAAAGTTAGGGTAACAACTGACACCCTTGATTACCAAAATTATGACCTTTGCTGACACTTTCACTGGTATGTAATCATAAAAATAAGTGAGAAAAATAATACTGTGAGATTTGAAAAGAAAAATGCTTTTCAGTTTTCACGTATCAACAAAAAGTAGTATAGGTATAACCTCAAAGGAAAAATAAACATGGTTCACAAATTATATTAAAAATTTATCTCCCTCGTGATCCCTGCCTAAATATATTTCTTCTTTCTTCCTAGAACTCCCAAGATTCTCGCAACAACAAGGAGGAGGAGGAGGACGAGTAAGAAATCAATAAATAAAAAAATCCCTCGTGTCTAAAAAAACTATTAAATTTAATATATAAGCTCTCACCACGGTCAAACATTACTCTGCACAAATCCATGGCATCTATCATCTCTTTCACCCTTAAGACCCTTCCATTCCTCTGCATCTGTTCCTTTCACTTACCACTCTCAACTTCATCAGAATCAAATCATTCATTCCCCAAAGAAGCCCTCCCCAACAAACATGGTTACCTTCCAATAAGCCCCACTTCAACTTCTTCCATTTTCTACGCTTTCTATGAAGCCCAGAACTCAACTTTACAACTCTCACAAACCCCACTTCTCATATGGCTCCAAGGTGGCCCTGGCTGTTCCTCCATGATTGGAAACTTGTACGAACTTGGACCGTGGCGAGTCACCGAATCACTCACCCTTCAACCCAACCCTGGTGCTTGGAATAGAATCTTTGGCCTTCTTTTTCTTGATAGTCCCATTGGAACTGGCTTCAGTGTGGCCTCAACGAGAGAAGAAATTCCAACTGATCAAAACGGCGTTGCAAAACACCTTTTTGCTGCTATAACAAGCTTTCTTCAGCTTGATCCTGTTTTCAAGAATCGCCCTATTTATATTACTGGTGAAAGCTATGCTGGGAAGTATGTGCCCGCTATTGGGTATTACATATTGGAGAAAAATGCAAACTTGAAGGTTTCTAAAAGAGTGAATTTGGCTGGTGTGGCTATTGGGGATGGCTTAACTGACCCTGAAACTCAAGTGGCTACTCATGCTCTGAATGCTTATTATGCTGGATTGATCAATGAGAGGCAAAAGGATGAGTTGGAGAAGGCTCAATTGGAAGCGGTTCGGTTGACGCAAATGAGGAATTGGAGTGAAGCAACTGATGCAAGAAACAAAGTCTTGAGAATGTTGCAAAACATGACAGGGTTGGCTACTTTGTATGACTATACAAGGAAGGCTCCTTATGAGGATGATTTGGTTGAAAAATTCTTGAGCATTGCTGAGGTGAAAAAGGCCTTGGGGGTGAATGAATCGTTTGTGTATGAGATATGCAGCGATGTTGTTGGGGCTGCATTGCATGCTGATGTGATGAAGAGTATGAAATATATGGTGGATTACTTGGTGAGAAGGAGCAAGGTGTTGTTATATCAAGGGCAACATGATTTGAGGGATGGTGTGGTTCAAACAGAGGTTTGGGTGAAGACAATGAAATGGGAAGGGATTGTGGAGTTTGTGAATGCTGAAAGGAAGATATGGAAGGTTAATGGAGAGCTTGCAGGGTATGTTCAAAATTGGAAGTCTCTCACCAATGTTGTGGTTTTGGGTGCTGGGCATCTTTTGCCTACTGATCAGCCTCTTAATTCTCAAGCAATGATAGAAGATTGGGTTTTGGAAAGGGGAGTGTTTGAAAATGCGCATAAGAAAAATGTATCAAGTGAGTCTGTATTTGTTTTGTAAGGCTAAGATTAATCATTGGTTATATGAAATTTGTTAGTGTATTCATGGTTAAGGAATCAATGTGAAACTTGTATTGTTAAGCACTTTGTGAGCAGGTTTAATTTTTTTCTTCGCAAATTTGACTTTATTATACATGATAAGGAATTTTTTTTTTTTTCTGAAGTTGAATGAAATATATAAGGAAAAGCCACCGTAGCTAGCTCCCTAGAAACTTATATACACTGACAAATCTTAACAGGGTTGTGGCAAATGTTGCAGCAGAAAATGAATCCTCACAGAAATATTCATGACTAAAAATATGTAAATAGAACCTATATTGATAGATGATTCTTGCACCGGCACACACACACCACCCACATATATAAAGAGTGATCAAGTTACTCCAAGAGTAACTTTAACAGAGTTATTTCTCATTCTCATCATTCATTTCCTTGAAATCTAATGGTTAAGACTAGCTACTCATTACAATCATTAGATCTCAAGAAAATAAATGGTGAGAATAGAAAATAACTTTAAAAGAGTTATTCTTGGAATAACTTGATCTCTCTTCGTCTCTCTATATACAGACTTTTAAAAAGTTGAAAAAAGCTCTCAATTCCCTTGCATGCTTCACAGTTTACCAAATTCATGTACACCATATATAGCTAAACTAGGTCCTAATGGCTAGATTGTGTAACTTTTCTAACAACCTGGGTTCCAAATGCAATTGTGAATCTGCACCCACACAGATGTCATACATGAGTGTAGAAGAGTCAATATATTCCACATTTCGGTGCAAGTTAAATCTATCAATTAGATTATGTATCAACTACACTAAATTTGAAATTTAACTTATTTTGATTAAATATATATGTAGTTGGTGTAAGGGAATCTTTAGTTTGCCAATTATATAAGAAACTCATTATATGTAGGAAAATATTAAGTGGATATGTTAGATTTGGCCTCTCTAAAGTGAAGAATGGGAAAGAAATATAAGAGAAAATAAAGAATAAATAAATAAATGTGTTAAAGTGATATGATTAATAAGAAGAAAAAGACAAAGGAAAACAAAGGATGTTAATATGAAGTGTTTGCACTCTTGAGATCTATATAAGAAAAGAAATATATTCCTCTTATAAGTATTACAATCATGCCTCTCAATTTGCAACATGATGGAGCAATGCTCCATGCTCCAGTACGGAATTCCATCTTCACTTTGACAAAATGAAAAGATGAGTCCTTTCTAAGGTGTGAATCTTGCACCTGAGAGTTTTGGGTTTGCTGAGAATGTTTTGTTCGAGGGGAGCAGAGGAGCGTGTGGTACTGGTGTATGTGCTGTTAAAGTGTGAAGCATGAGAGATAAAGGAACTAAGGATTAAGGAAGGATCTTTTTAACAATTTTTAAAAATTTAGAATCTAAATCATTAAATTAATTAATAATATATCTAATGGTAAATAAATGTGGTCATTGGTTACCTGTGATTGTCTAGGGAGATGGATCATTGGTTACACAGGTTCTTCTGGAACTACTACTTCTCTTCATGCAGAATTATTCGGCATTCTTAAAGGCTTAGAAACTGCTTGGCATCATGACATTCATAAGATTATTTGTGAATCTGACTCTCAAATGGCTATTGATCTCGTTTTGAAGAATGATAATCCTTATCATCTTTACAGTGGTTTGATCATCAAGATTCAGCATTTTAGAACTTTGGCTTGGGAGCTCTCTTTTCAACAAGTCTAGAGAAGGAAACTTCACTGCAGATTGGCTTGCAAAACAAGACTTGGCCTCAAACCATGATTTGCAGCTTTTTCATCATTGTCCAGCAGCTTTGTTTAATATTGTCTCAGCTGATGTAATGGGATTCTCATCCTTGAGGTCCTAGAGTTGTTTCTGTTTGTATTCTGTTGTTTTGTTTCCCCCATCATCAGAAAAATGTGATCCACTGTGCATCTATCAAGTTGCTTCATGTTAAATTGCGGGGATCTATGACCACAGCATTCTCCTTGGATCTTCTTTTTCTGGGTTTGTCTTGTGTTGACTTTTGGATTGGCACTTCACTCCTTTGATGCATGGTAAAGTTCAAGTAACGTTCTAACTTGACATGATGAAATCTGCAATCAGTCAATCATAGGTTAATTAAGAAAAAAAAAAAAAAAATAGCAAACACAAGGGAGGTAGTTGCCCCTGCAGAATCCAGGATGCTGTGGACTTCATTGTGTCTTCTAGTGGTTCTTAAAATACATTTTTTTTTGGTGAATTACAAAGGCTAAAAGCCTAGAACCCTTTGGGGAAACTAACGTGAGCAATATCAGCTCTCAACACATTGACAATACACCTAGGGGGAAATTAAAAACTTGAAACGGAATCAAAGCTATAACAGCTTGCTTCGCAACTTGATTAGATTCTCGAAGAATATGTCTCCAAGTAACATCACCCTCATAGGAATGGACTGCATGAATCTCCTTAACATGGTTGAAATAAGGGTGAAGCATGCAACAACCTTTTGTCACCAGATTAATAGCCACCGGAGAGTCCGAATCTACTCTTATCATCCTATACCCTCTCGACCAAGCAAGGTTAATGCCAAGAAGAATACCTCTGAATTGTTAACCAACATATGTAGACTCTCTGGACACATTTTCCTGCAGCATGTTTTTGAACAAACCCCTCTCCAAAACCCAATCTCCTGTCATTGATTGAGAATTAACAGGCTGATCAGCAGGCAAAGATGCCCAGCTCCCAAAACCACAACATTGGTTAGAGACTTCCAATTTTGTACATACCCTGCAAGCTCTCCATTAACCTTCCATATCTTCCTTTCAGCATTCATAGACTCCGCAATCCCTTCCCATTTCATTGTCTTCACCCAAGCCTCTACTTGCATCACACCAATCCTCAAATCATGTTGCCCTTGATATAACAACACCTTGCTCCTTCTCACAAGTAATCCACCTTATATTTCACACTCTTCATCACATCAGCATGCAATGCAGCCCCTACAACATCGCTGCATATTTCATACACAAACAATTCATTCACCCAAGGCCTTCTTCACCTCAGCAATGTTCAAGAATTTTTGAACCAAATCATCCTCATAAGGAGCCTTCCTTGTATAGTCATACAAAGTAGCCAACCCTGTCATGTTTTGCAACATTCTCAAGACTTTGTTTCTTGCATCAGTTGCTTCACGACAAGTCCTCATTTGAGTCAACCGAACCGCTTCCAATTGAGCCTTCTCCAACTCATCCTTTTGCCTCTCATTGATCAATCCAACACAATAAGCCTTCAGAGCATGAGTAGCCACTTGAGTTTCAGGATCAGTTAAGCCATCCCCAATAGCCACACCAGCCAAATTCACTCTTTCAGAAACCTTCAAGTTTGCATTTTTCTCTAATATGTAATACCCAATAGCGGGCACATACTTCCCAGCATAGCTTTCACCAGTAATATAAATAGGGCAATTCTTGAAAACAGGATCAAGCTGAAGAAAGCTTGTTGTAGCAGCAAAAAGATGTTATGCAACGGTTTTTTGATCCTTTGGGATCTCTTGTGGGGTTGAGGCCACACTGAAGCCAGTTCCAATGGGACTATCAAGAAAAAGAAGACCAAAATTCCATGTATCAGGGTTGGGTTGAATGGTGAGTGATTCAGTGACACGCCAGGATACAAGTTCGTACAAGTTTCCAATCATGGAGGAGCAGCCAGGGCCAACTTGGAGCCATATGAGAAGTGGGGTTTGGGAGAGAGGTAAAGTTGAGTTTTGGTTTCATAGAAAGCGTAGAAAATTGAAGAAGTGGAAGTGGGGCTGATTGGAAGGTAACCATGTTTGTTGGGGAAGGCTTCTTTGGGGAATGAATGGGTTGGTTCTGATGAAGTTGAGAGTGGGAAATGGAAGAAACAGAAGCAGAGGAATAGTAGGGTCTTAAATCTTAATGGTGAACCTGAAAGAGGTTGTTAAAGGGCTTTTTATCCCGGACGGGTAAATAATTTTCATATTTAGTATTTAGGGGTTCTCCCATTTTTATTAACAAGTATGAGATAAGTAGTGTCACATGACACAACTTCTACTTAAAAGTGTCGGTCGATTTTTTTTTTCGATTTTTTTTTAAAGTAAAGTCGAATATTTTTTTCCAACTTTAGTGTTTGCTCTTTCTATTAATTATTTTTTTTTTCAAAATTTAACTTAAAGTCATAAACATAAGTCTGACTTTAAAGTTGCACCAGTCATTGTTCATGTAACTTTATTTTTTTTTTAACGCATTTAAAAGTCGTAAAGGTATTTACGACTTTAGAGCACTTACTTTATTTTAATTTCATTCTAAGTATTTGCTGCAATGAGCGTAACCCTATATATATATATATATATATATATATAATATAATAGTAGATTTTCAAATAATTAGAAAAAACCATCATGTATTTTTAGATGATTTTATTAAATATTTTAGTTATTAATATTACAAGTATTATGTATTTTATAAAATTTGTTAATAATTTTTTATGTTGATTTTGTTAAATTAAAATATTTTGGTAATAATATTTGCTTGTTCTGAATGAAAAAATATTTATGTTGATTTTATTAATTAATTAGAACAAATATAATTATGTTAATTAATCACAGTGGAACAATAACGATAATAAAATTGTGTAACAAAATTTGAAATATTAACACAAGATATAATTTGAAAGACTTAGGATTATGAAATAAAATTCAAATAAATTACACATAAAGAAAAAAAATTTAATAGTGGGATGAGGTCCCAAAATGAGGTCTTCTAGATACGCGTCTTGATCTTTCTTCTTGTTGCGCTGGATTTGTTCTTCTTGTTCTACCACCTCTTCCTCCTCTTGTTTAAGGATGATCACGTGTTTGTTTTTGTTGTTAGTGAGGAACATGATCATCGTCGTGGCCATCATTGTCATCATCATCATCATTATCATCATTGATAGTATTGTTATCGTCATCATCATCATTATCGTCATCGTCATTACCCATGTCACGCGTTTGAGTAGGTAATGATGAACGATAAAAAGATGCCGATGGTGATGGATTATATGCTGATGGCAGAGTGTTGAAAGTGGTACCAAACCTATGTGAGGGTCCTTCAGAAATATTTGATGTAGAAGGAACTTGAAATAATTGTTGAGGCACATATGTTGAGAACCCAAATGGTTGTGAACTTTGTTCATAACCATGAGGCATGTATCCAGAGAAACCCACTTATGGATAAAAAGGTTGTGCAGGTGTTTGATGATAGTGGGGCATAAATCCAGAAACATGCACCAGAGGTATATTGGGTTCAACATGTGATTGATGGTGGTGATACCCAGCATGGGACTGTAAATTAAGAATTGTGAAGTTAGAAATCTATATTGATAATAATAAATAATTTATTCAAATTACAAGAGTAAAGTTATAACTGAATAATGGGTGTCCCTTCACGCGATATATATCGTCTAGTTCGACATATATACCATTGTATGTTATCATTCAACAAAAGTTATTTTACAAGATTAAAGCATGGCCATGTTGACTGAATTACAACTATTCAAAACTTTAAAATAAAGTTGTATACTACAATTGAAATATGAGTAGTCGTGTCATTCAACAAAAGTACTACAGTATAAACAAATTAAAAGTATTCATGGTAAACAATAAGGTACATATATAAGTGGTGAAATTGTTCACTTAACATCACCTTCTAAGCATATCAAACATTGCACAAGCTTGTTGTTATCTTTTGGCAATAACTTTTTCTTTACAAACTTCATGTACATGTTTTATGTTATGATGGTTTTGACATGAAACCAACTTAATGATTTTCATTACTTACAAATTATTCCATGTTTTTTAGATATGAGTAACGAAGAACCATTCATCAGAGATAATGTGAGCGATTTTAGTGACGACTTAAAACCCAATAATGATGACGAGAGTGGATCAGCAAGCCATGACACGACACAAACAATCAATAGCCAACTCTCGGAAGATTTAGAATACTCGAATCCATTTAACAATAGAGAGACTTGGGGCACAAATGACCTTTATGAAGGTATGATATTTGAATCCAAACTAGCAGCTGCCAATGCGATTAAAGAAATTCATTTTGTATAGTCATATAATTTTCATGTGGTTGAGAGCAAGAGTGACAAGTGTGTTGTTAGGTGTAGTCAGTATGGTAATGGATGTCATTGGAGGGCAAGAGCATCGTTCAGTAAAATACGCATAAGGTGGGAGATGAAAAAAATAAGTGGTATGCACAGTTGCACAAGTTCACAAATATCACAAGATCGTGTTAGGTTAGACTCCACCATCATTGCTCATAACATTATGCAGTTAGTGAAAACAAATCCTGGTATCCAAATCAAAACTTTAGTTCCAGATACTTTACAACGATTTGGGTATATTGTGTCATACAAAAAAGCTTAGACAACAAAACAAAAAGTTGTAGAAATGATTTTTGGAAATTGGGAACAATCATATAGTTATTTGCCTGTGTGGATGGCTGTTGTTACCCACTTTGTGCCTGGTACAATTGTTAGATACAAAACATCCACTTCAATGGAGGATGTTGAACATGACTCTTCTAAAGTGATCCTTAATCGTGTATTTTGGACTTTTAAGCCATGCATTGAAGGCTTCAAATATTGCAAGTCAATTATGCAGGTAGATGGAACATTTTTAACTGGAAAATATCATGGTACTTTGTTGACTGCCATTGCACCAGATTGGTTGGACCAAATCCCCAAAAGTCAATGGACTCGGGCATATGATGAAGGCAAACGGTGTGTGCATATGACTACTAACCTTGCCGAATGCATGCATTTTGTTTTGAAAGGAGCCCGAGCATTGCCTATTACTGCCTTGGTCAATGAAACATTTAATAAAATAAATGATTCATTTGTTACTAATGGGATGAAATTTATGAATATGATAAAGGCAGGACATAGGTACTCTGAAGATGTGTATGTCATGCTGCAAGAAAATCAACGTATTGCAACCTTGCATTACGTTCGCATGTACGTTCGGGAAACAGGTGAGTTTGAGGTTCATGAAATTGCTAATACGTGACATGGGCAACGAGCAATGACATGCACTGTCAAGTTGAACGAATGGTCGTGTCAGTGTGGACATTTCCAAGCTTTTCAAATTCCATGCTCGCATGCAATTGCAGCGTGTGCATCTTACAACTTAAATTACGATGACTTTGTTGTTCCTGTTTACAAGTTGGAGAACATTTGCAAAGTTTATCAACATAATTTTCATTCCCTTGGAAGCGAAAAAAATTGGCCTCAATATTTGAATCCATATTTTATGTCTGATTATTCAAAATGACGAAATACATTGGGAAAGTCAGTCACTACTCGTATATATAACAAGGTGGACGAACCAATTTTAAATAGACCAAAAAAATGCTCATTATGTAGAACTGAAGGACACAATCGTCGTAACTATCCATACAAGGAAGTTAACAACTAATATTATTTGTACTTTTTTACTTTTCTTTACTTTCTCATCTTTATTTAACGCTCTTTATTTTTTAAAATATTTGACTACTGTTATTACTTAATTTATATTCTGTGTTAATATAACAATTATTCTTATAATTGTTATATCAACATTAGTATCCCAAATGATTAATTAACATTATGACAATAGGCAAAATTAATAAACAAAATGAAAATAAATATAGCCTAATTCATATTTTATAAGTTAAATTTATTATCAAACTATTTTCATCAAACAATAAATCTCTACAAATTTCAATTTTAACATTAGTACAACAATTTATAGAATTAATTGAAATATTAAATTTAATTCAAAATAAGTAAGCAATGAGCATATTAAAAAAGTGTGTAATTATTAATAATTAAATATATGCAAAATGTAAAATCAATTTAATAAATGGTAATTTTAATAATTAAATAATAAAATTAAACTAATTTTTTTCCATTTTATAATTAATTACGTGAAAAATTAACTCAATACCTTTTACAATTATTAAAAGCAAAACAAATTAAATTAACAAACAAAAGTAATTTAAAAAAATCATATATATATGAGTTTAAACTAGTAATTAATATATTTATATAAAATTAAAATTTAGTAAAAAATTAATAACAAAAACAAATATTAAATAAACATATAAAATAAATCAATTATATATATATATATAAAGCTGGAGCACAAGTTCACGATCAAAAGTTGTAATTATAAAAACGACTTTAAAATCATTTTTATATTTATGACTTAAAAGTTGTAGCAATTTTTTCGACTTTTAAGTGAAAATCGTAAAAAAATATTCGACTTTACTTTTAAAAAAACAAAAAAAAAATCGACTGACAAGGTACAAGTCGTGCCATGTAGCACGACTTACCCCATACTGGTTAATAAAAATGGAACAGCCCCTAAATGGTAAATATGGAAATTATTTACCCCCTCTCGAGAAAAAAAAATGTTGTTAAAGTCACATTTACTGTCGGTATTTTTTCAAAGGTGAATTTTAAATTTTTAAACAAAAAAAGAGATAAATTGTAACAGTAATACAGTTGTCACACTGTCTACAATTTATATATTTTTTAATTTTTTTAAACTTATGACCCAATATAATTTTTTTAAAAGCATAATAAATTTTTTTACTAAGTTGTAAATTTTTTATTTTATTTTATAATATTATGACTTCAAGGTTTTTATTTAAAAAAAAAAGGTTGAAATTTTTTTAATTATAAATAGTTTTAAATTTAATTAGAAAAATATAGACTTAAATTTTTATATAATTTCATTTAATACTATTATGGTTTTTGGTATATTTAAGTTTGACTATATTATTTTATTTAATATATTTTATATTTTTGTATTAATGTTAAGATTTTTATTTTAAAAGACTTAAACTTAAATGAAAATATTAAATTATTTTTATATTAACTTATAATACATCAAATAATATTTAATTGTATTTAGATTTTGTTAATTATTTTTTAATTATTATTAAAAAGATTAAATATTTGGTACATTAATGTGAATAAATTTTATTTTAACAGTTATTTAAATATTATCTATAAATTATAATTTAGTAATAAAAGTAGTTGTTAAAATAAAAACAACATTTGTAATTAATATAAAATGAACAATACAAATTAAATAAAAACATAAAAATTATAAATAATATTAGTCTTTCACTTCTTTATATAGACAGTTACAACGATTATGTCCTTCAATTCTAAGCCTATTTGGAATTGGTTCATCCATTTTATTATGTATAGGAGTAGTGGTTGACCTTCCTGTCATTTTGAAGGATCAAACATAAAATATGGATCCAAATATTGAGGTCATTGATCTTCGCTTCTAAGAGAATGAAAGTGATATTTAATATATTTTTTAAATATTTTTATGATTTTATTTAATATTTTCTTAATTTTTGATATACCTAATTTTTAATATATTATTTTATTTAATAAATTTTCTATATTTTCTATATTTATTTATTAAATATTTAAACTAAAAAATTATTAAAATTTTTTAAAAAAATTACCAATTTTGTTTACCATTAAAAAAAACAAATTTTACAATTTTAAAAAGAAAATCGTCACCACTTCAAAGTCATAAAAATATTTATGATTTTGAAGTCGAAATATTTATTAAAAAAAATTCGACTTTAATGTCGTAAGAATTTTTATGTCTTTAAAGTAGTATGTTTAAAAAAATCATAACAAATGTTATGACATATCCCCTTTTAGTTAAAAATTTAAAATCGATCCCAAATACTAATTAACCAAAAAAAAAAAAAAAGTCCTTATCATGAAATCTCCCGAAAGGGAGGTCTATGCGTGTGAGCGTGCATTGTTTATATTAGTGTTTGACCCTATGAGCTTATTGATGGCTATGGATGGCTAATAAGCGATGGGCTGCAATTCTATTCTAAAAAACAAAAAGAAATACAAAACATGTTAGGGCGAGGGATTTTTTATTTTTATTTTTTAAATAAATAATCAAATTCATAAATTGTGAGATGTTGACAAATTGATCATTGAAAAATAAAAAAATTCAAATTTAGTTACTTGAAAGATGATAAATATTTATGTTGTTAAATTTATATTTAAAAATCAATTTACAATAAATTATATTTTTCGATGATCAATTTAACATTAAATTACATATATAGTTTAAGGACTAATTTTTCATTAAATCACGTGCACCATTAACGTACAATCTAAGACACCTAACTATTAATAATGGGCCATTCAATTAACGGCTGCAAGAAACTATCCAAAACTTGCTCCCTGGATCTAAAATCACTCAATCAAAGGTTAACTAAGCAAAAATAACTAGAAAAGACAAGGTAGTTCACCCTGCAGAATCCAGAATGCTGTTGAGTTCATTTTGTGTCACATTGCCATATTTGTGGTGTTGGGATTCCACCAACTTGCATACAATTCTAACCATTCTAGTCACGTTGATCAGTGTGCTATGTTTGCTAAGATGGTTCAAGAATTCAAGCAATGAAGCCACCTTTTCATCTGCTTTGCCTCCAGGTCCGCTAGGCTTGCCACTTCTTGGGTACCTTCCCTTCCTAGGAACCAATCCCCACCTCAAATTTCACAAGCTTGCACAAGTTTATGGTCCTATCTACAAGCTCATGTTGGTAACAAAAACATTAATTCATTGTGGTTAGCTCACCCTCTCTTGTGAAAGAGATAATGCATGTCCAAGACACCGTGTTCGTCAACCATGACCCTCCCATTTCTGGATTGGTGGCCTTGTATGGTGGCACTGACATAGCCTTTTTGCCTCATGGTCTGCGGTGGAGGAAGGCTCGCAAGATATTGATGCGCGAGATGCTCAGCAACTCCAACATCAGTAACTCTTTCTATCATAGAAAGGTGGAGGTTATGAAATCACTTAAAGATGTTTATGAGAAGAAAATAGGGTGTGCCATAAGTGTTGGTGAATTAGCCTTTCTAACAACTACAAATGCAATAGCGAATATGATTTGAGGTGAGACTTTGCAAGGAGAAGGGAATGCTATTGGGGCTAAGTTTAGAGAATTTGTTCAGAACTATTGGTGTTATTAGGTAAGCCGAATGTTTCGGATCTTTACCCCACGCTAGCCTGCTTGGATTTGCAAGGAATTGAGAGAAGAACAAGAAAGGTCTCCCACTGGATTGATAGGGTCTTTGATTCTGCCATCGTAAAGCGAATGAATGTGACAGGGAAGGGAGAAAGTAAGTCAAAGAAGAAAGATGTCCTGCAATATCTGTTGGAGCTTACCAAGAGTGATAGTGATTCAGCATCAATGACCATGAACAAGATCAAGGCCATCCTCATAGTATGTTTCCTACTTCAACCTCTATAACTTTTTCAAAATTATCACTCGGGTCATAATTATCATAAATTTGATTTAGGGTTTTAAATTGTGGTCACAATTGTGGTTTCATCACTATGCTTGATATTGCAAAATTTTAAAGATAAATGCAACCACAATTGCAATCACAATACCATTGTGGAGATCCCAAAATCCTTCGACCAAAATAGCAGTCCTAGTGTAAAACCTTGATTTCATCTTGGGGGGATTTGGATCCTTAGATTCCTTAGTTGAGTGAATTTTCAATGCCAAGTTTCTCTTGCATTGAATTTCCCTCTGCAAACTACTTATTTCATCACCCATCATGCAAGATCACAAAGAACATCCAAATCCCATTTTCAGTCATTTGAATACATAAATTGCCACTTATACTGGTGAGGCCTGAAAATAAAATATTATGATAGATTGTGAAAATTCTTTAAAGCATTCGGTTGTATAATATAAAAGAATGTACAATGATAGTAGGAAACATACTATATAAATTAATCTAGAAACTCAATTGAAAAAGTAGGTAATTGAGAAATAAATTCCTACCCATATGCCACTTTTATATGAACACAATCTTCGTAACAGGAGGCAGGGACAATTGAGGGTATATCAGCATTTAGCAAACCCCTTATATGAGCATATACTTAGATCAACGTCAAAATTAACAACATTTTTAATCCAAGTTAATTGGAATCGGTGGTAGATGAACCAATGATACATCAGAAATGAGACAAAGAGAAAGAGAGAGGGAAAGAAAAAAGTGGAAATAAGACAGAAGAGAGAAAAATGGGTGAAAAGAAGAAAGAAGAAAAGAAGAAGAAAAGAAGAGGAAAAGAACTAAAACAAGAGAATGACTGAAACATAAAACTACTAATGGGTTTAACCCTTCACCAAGCTTATAACTTTTCTCCACTCCGTCCTAAGACATAGCATCCGCCAATCTATATCACACTCCATTAGGTTTTGTTTAACTACCTTTTTTCAAGTAAGTTTCGGTCGACCTCTGCCTCTCTTTGTGTCGAGCTCTTGGTAGCAAACTCTTGTTCTTACGGAAGCATCCAGTGGTCGTATCATAACGTGTCCAAATCACTTCAATCTATGCTCCCTCATCTTTTCATATACCGGTACTACTGATACCTTTCGTCGAATATCCTCATTTTTTATCTTATCCATCTTCGTATATCTATACGTTCATCTTAACATCCTCATTTCTGCTACTCCTATTTTATGCTCATGTTGCCAATGTGCTAGCCAACATTCCGCTCCATATAGCAGTCGGTCTTACAGCTGTTCTATAGAATTTTCCTTTCAGCTTAAGGAGAATTTTGGATCACACAAAACCCCTGATGCACTCCGTTATTTCATCCACCTTGCCCTAATTCTATGATTTACATCCTCATCAATTTCACCACCTTTTTACAGCATTGATCCCAAGTATCTAAAAACATCTTTTTTGGATATCTCTTGACCAAGTAGATGTATTGTGTCTTGATCAATATCTTTTACTCACGAAAACTCACATTTCATATATTTCGTCTTGCATATGAGGATATACTTAGTTAGTAAAATTTCGTACTGGACCTTGTGACACCAATCCAAGTATGTGAAATTACAGCCTTGTTTATATATATATATGATATAGTGGTAAGTGGAACCGAGACCACATCAACATTAGAATGGGTGGTAGCAACGTTGCTACAGCATCCTGAGGCAATGAAGAGAGTTCAAGAAGAATTGGACGACGTAGTAGGATTGGACAATTGTATTGAATTAGAATCCCAGTTGTCCAATAGAAGCTGTCATAAAGGAAACACTATGTTTGCATCCTCCTCTCCCCTTTCTGATTCCTCGTTGCCCGAGTCAAACTAGCACTGTTGGTGGATACGCCATTCCAAAGGGTGCACATGTTGAATGTGTGGACTATACATAGGGACCCAGACATTTGGGAAGATGCATTGGAATTTCAACTGGAGAGGTTTCTGAGTTATGCTGGCAAGTTGGACTACTCGGGGGGCAACAAATTTGAGTATCTTCCTTTTGGTTTCGGAAGAAGATGATGTTTATGCTAGCTTCCTTCTTACATTCTTTTGGGTGGAGATTACCTAGTGGTGAAGTTCTTGAATTTTCAGGCAAATTTGGTGTTGTTGTCAAGAAAATGAAATTATTAGTTGTTATTCCAAAGCCTAGACTATCTAAACAAGAACTCTATCAATGATGTTATACAAGTGAAATGCTTGCTTATTATTATAGAAGTTGTAATGAGGTTTGTTATTTTGCTGAGTTATGTTATTTGTATAAGATTTTTGAATATCATTTTTTTAATGTGTCACCCCTTGTGTATATATTTTTCTCTCTTCTACCACATTACAAGACTAACTCAGTGGAAACACCATACTATGCGTCCTACAGTGTCCAAAAAAATTCTTCAAACAACATTTTTTACTTGTTATTATTTATTAAGTTGTTTTTATACAAACTTTCTACACTATTTTTTTATAATTCACTTTTTATCGTCTCTTTCAATTGTGTCGCCGGTTTTACTTCACACTTTTCTTTGTTCTACTTGCAAAAAAATGTTGTATATGAATGTCGCCAAAACTAAAAAGGACTTATCTGACATTCTTCTATTCTACGGAAGCTACAGTAGTAGTTTCACTATGAGAAACGTGCAAGCTATGCTATGATTGGAATTTTAGAGTAATTGATTGGATCAACATGAGAAATTCCACTAAATCTGGGCCTCTCCAAATTAACAGTACTTGTGAAAGCTATGCTATGAAGCACATTTCATCAATTGGCCATCACAATTTTTATTTTCTTAATTTTTAAAAATTGGATATCATCAAGGTTGTCAAAATTGTGATTCTATGCAGACTCATGAAGACCTAATAAACTCGATTCAAAATCGTAAGAGTCTATTTCAGACAAAAAATAAATAAATAAATTACCTATATATAATTTCATTCAGAAACATCACATAAATATATATAGGAGATGTTGCTGCCTGTTAAAAAGAGTGAGCTAACTCAGGAGCTACTAAATCAAATAAAAATATATTGAGCATCATAAGTTTAGAAGTATCAAAGCCGATTATTTAGAACGTGAGCTAACTCAAGTAGAAAAAAAGGCTGAAATAAGGTTTACTATATTTAGCAGAGATTCAGAAGCAACTTCGGACCAAATATGAGGAAAACATCACATTATTCAGAGTACACACAGCTGTCCAGTTAACAGTTAACTAATGTGAGATACAATCAAGGATGAACATGCACCAGCAAAAAGAACATGTGTACTTACATTACTTAAAAAAAATTAAACAGCTGCTTTCCAAAGTATGCATGCGTTGCATTTAATTGACATGCTTCATAACATTTTGTTTGCCAAAATATATGCAACACAATTCAAAAAAACTCTCTTTAGTGAGGTAGAAGATTATAGAGAGAAGATGGCTAAAATCAGAAAAGCTATTGTTGATTTCCACGGTGAAATGGTTCTCTTAGTCAACTACAGCAACATCAATTACACAGGTTGTTTTTTTTCATAACTCAGTTTTCGGATTATGTAGAAACTAATGGGGACCATGAATGTAGCAGTCCTTAACCATGTAATAATTTCTCCTGTTTCACCCTTAAAACTCTTTACACTGCATGAAAATTAAACTCCTTGTTAAAACATGGTTTGCTATTGATTAAAAGGCTAGCAATTGCATTGCCATAGTCTTTGATGCAGCTTTCACTACACAATTTGTAATTCATAACTATTTCCATTTGAATATGCTACCTTGAACAAGTGACAACACGGAATTTTGCAGGGTTGGCAAAAATTCTGAAGAAATAAGAAAACATCAACATCAACATCAACATCAACAGCACCTTTAACCCAAATTAATTGGGGTCGGTGGAGAAATAAGAAAACATAAATACAAAATTCCACACAACACTGATTCTGTGATTCATGATAAAAAAAAATCTAACGAATAAGAAAATAAAATAAAAATTCTCCATAATTCATAATAAAAAAAAAGGATCAAAGGAATGTTTGCGAAAACCGTGGATCAAAGGACTACCACTGTTTGTTTTTGTTTTTAGTGTTGACTCCAAGTAAAGCAATGGCTTCTGCCTTTCCGCAATGTTCCATTGCTTTTTCGGTGAATAAGAAGGACCAATCTTACAGGCATCATGGTCCCTACCCAAGAAAGGGGCAAAATTTCCAGGTCACAATTGAAGAAGACAAACTTACCAGGACGACAGAGCAGCGACAACGCAGGAAGTCGACGACAGAGCAGCTCGCAGCCTTGCACATGGCACACAAAGCTGAGGAATACGCAATCACGAAACTCACACAGCAAAGAGGGGAAAATTACTACCTAGCTCGCGTTAGACAGTGCCGTTTTGTTATAGTGTAGACTCGTCAACTCATGAGTTTGCTTGGAATTGTCCGATTCTACTGTAGACTCGTACGATTCTACTCCAAAATCGAATTTGCTTCCAATTTAACTCGCGGAAGGATAATAGACTCAGTAGAATTGTACGAGTTTGCGATTTAAATCACGATTTTGATATCCATGGGTATCATGTTTCAAAAGCCAACTTGAAGTAATAGCATCTGAGTTAATTGATCAAAATTTCACCTGAAGCACTAACATTGGCAAACACATGGTTCAAATAGGACTGATTTTGATTTTTGAGAAGAGTCAGAGGGTATCACTTGTCAAAGCTACCCACATACATCCTTTGGTTTAAGTCATATTGTCCAAATAAATTTTAAAATAATCAATAGAACATCCTTACACTTCATGTTGTCCAATTTACAAATGGCAAGAAGCCATTGATCAGAGATCAATAAACATGTTTAACGCCCACGGGTTGGATTGGAGCACTTAAATGATGAGTAATCAATATGAACACATCAAATACAATATCCAACTTGGGCAAAGAGATGGCTCACCATTATTCCAACTAATAATTTCCAATATTATTGGTAAACTATAAAAAAGCCCTAATCTACGTTCTTTCATCACTAATTTGCAACACTAAATCTCTATTCAAGTGCATCAGCAATCAAGAACAAGGAATCAGCCCAGGTCCAGATTGCGTAAATTCAAAATTTAAAGGAAATTAGGTTAAATACTGTGCATTGAGTATTGACCCATCAACAAGAACATAAACAACTCATAAAATAATATAAAATCATTAGAAAATTTAACAAAAGAAACGTATTTTTAAAATTCACTTAATACCAAAATATAACTTAGGGTTGAACTCAAAAATAAAATAGTTGGGGGTTGTATTGTAATTGTAATGGCGTTTGGAGGCGGATTTGTGAAGAAAAGTAGTAGGAAGGAAAGGAAGAGTGAAATTGGGCAAAGGAAGGCAAGCCCATTCCCAGGACCAAAATCTCAAATCCAAAAACCACCCACAAAGCACGAAATCCGTACTATGATGCCATATATTTTTATGTGAAGGGCTTGAATGGCAGGGCACCCTGTAGAGCACCTACAGGTTTTTCAGAGCCATAGTTAAACACTGCTCTCCCCTATATGCCTCAGCCCTCATCATCATCAACAAGTAAACACAAACACACACAAATATGGAAATTTTATGTAACAACAAAAATTATGCAAGGTGGCTAACAAGGGGTATGAAAACCCTAAAAAGAATATCCAGCGACTGCTTCTTATAGTGCATCAGGGCAGTGAGGAGGGAAATTTATTTATTTATGGGGATGATGGCGGGCTGAAAAAAAGAGGGCGAGGACTCTCTGATGTTGGGCTTGGACCAAAGTATAGGCTGAGGCCCACGTTCGCTAAGTGATGATCAATTTATATTTTATAATTTGTAGTAGTAATTTTTTTATATTATTTGAATTTGAATTATTAATTTTTTTAGTTTAAATTTAAATATATTTTAGATTAAAATGTCAGTTTTGTCTTTTTATTTTTTAAATTTACTATTTTAGTCTCCTTATTTTTTAATTGAGATATTTAGTCCTCTATTTTCATCAAATTTATAATTTTAGTTCTTTTATTTTTAATTGAGATATTTTGTCTCACACTTAAAAATTTTGTGATTTTAGTTCTCTTAATTAATTTTAGACTTATTGACTGTGTATTTTTTAATTTTTAATAAATTAAAATTATTAACAATTAAATAATTTTAAAAAATATTTATCATGTGTATAACAATCATAATCTGTCAATATTTATAAAATACAAAAAAATTAACGTTTAAAATTGGTTACAATTATTAGCATTCTGGTTTTTTTTTTTAAGTGAAAGACTAAATATCTCAATTAAAAAAATGAAAAACTAAAATAGTAAATTCTTTAAAAATGAAAAATGAAATGTCTCAATTAAAAATATATAAATTTAAAAAAATAGGAGGACAAAATCTCATTTTAGCCTATATTTTATATACGCAAGTGGTCCAAACAATTATTATTACTGAGAGTCTTGTCTTAGGTAGGATCTTCTTTACTAAAGTAATTTCTTGCATGTTTCCTTTTGACTTTCATTTTTTTAAAGTTGTTTTTGTTCATTTTATTAGAAATGTATTGGACAATCAATTAAGATCCTATTAGAAATAGAATAAAAATATATATCATATTAATTTACACGGTCTTTGTATCTATTATATGAAAAATTAAAAATGAAATAAATATAAATCTAAATAAACAATTTATATGATTTTTATATATTATAATTGATTTAAGATTCAACAAGAAATAAAATAAAATAGAATAAATATAAAATATATATTAATTGAACTATTTTGAGGAAATAAATATGTAAGTGTCTTGTAACATTATCTCATAGAATAAAATATTCATTTATATAATATATAGATATAGAATATAATATATATAATGTAGATAGATAAATAATATATGATACAAATATATATATATATATATATATATATAAAGAGAGATGACATATCATATGAAATGAATGTATCTTATATGAGAGTGAAATAATTAAATTTAAATCGTATAATAAATATATAATAGGTATATAATAGATATAATACATATATATATATGATTTTTATTATAATAATTAATAATAAGTATTAAATAATTTATATATTTCTTTTATTTTATAATCAGATGTATATTATTTTTCATATTTTAATATAAAATATTGAAACAAAATAAAAAAAAGATGTACCAATATTATTAAAAATTAATATTAAATATCAAATGATGTAAAAATTATTATTATCTTACAACAAATACTAATAATGTTTTTTTATAATAATACCAAATAGAAGTAAAAAAGAATTTTTTTTTCAGATATTAATAAAAGTAAAATTTATTTTTAAAATAATATAGCATAATAATTACATAGTAAATTTTAAATTACGATAATAAATTAAAAATAAATAAAAAATCATCAAATCTAATCGAACAAAGTCACAAAGATTGAAATGGCATCCGGAACAACCCTAGTACCCGTGAACCACTTGATTTGCCTTATTTTTATGTCCTACTTATATATCTGAGTTACGCTGCAGAATAACCAACCACCCTAAATGAAGAGAGACAATGACAACGGCAAAGGAGTGAAGATATGCATTCACAAAGGAGCGAAGATACGCGGCCGCAATCGCAAAGTTGTAAAGGGAAGGAATAAGAGCGTGGTTCTGCCACTGCAACTGATAACTGAAATCTTGTTGAGGTTGCCGGTGAAGTCACTCATCCGTTTCAAATGCGTTTGCAAGTCATGACTTCACTCATCTCTGATCCCCACTTCGCAAAATCACATTTTGAACTATCCTCCACAGAGAGACTTGTGTTATTAGGGGATGCATATGGATCCGTAGATTTCAATGCACGACGTTTCAGCTTCTTCTGTATTAAAGCTTGATTTTCTGCGGCCCAAGTTTTTCTTTCTGTTCAACATACCCACTTTCATTGAAATCCTAGTTCGAGTCGGGGTTTTATACTTTTGAAAGGTCGTGAAAGTCTCTGGGTGTGGAATCCATCCACAGGGCCCACAAAGAAATATCTTTCTCACGTATTTCTCAAAGGACTTTCGACTTTTACGTATTTCTCTATGGTTTTGGGTATCACCAATCAACCGACGACTACTTGGTGGTTTTCAAGCATCCTATAACACAAACGGAGGTAATTTTTCTCACTCAGAGACAATAAATGGAAACGAATTAAGGGCATTGATTCCCCTTATATAAACACCACACGTGCTATTGGGTGGCTTTTAGCTATGCAGGAAATGTTATTGTCGTTTTGAGTGTGACTTTCATTTTTGTGATTGGGGGTGTTTAGAGAATTTCTCTGCCTGTGTATCATGGAGTGTGATCGTCCAGTAGAAATATGGATCATTAAAGAATACAAAGTGCAGTCGTCATGGACTAAGATTGTTCAATTGTCTGCTGACAACATTCCTAATAATGAGTGCTTTAACCTAATTTGCTCTACAAGAAGTGGTGACATTGTTGGGATGGATGGCCGCTAAGGATTGGTGAAACTTAACGACGAGGGACAGCTGCTGGAGCATCAATCATACCGTTGTGGTTCATTTGAACCCCAGGTGGCCGTGTAAACATAGTCTCTATTTTCACTCCCTTGTGGCAGTGGCAGAGTGACTGTGAGCAAATTTTTTTTAATAAGTACACACTATAATTCAAAAATGATGTTTTTTTTTCCCGGTTAAAAACTGCCAATAATTACTTTTAATTTGTAATAAGTACAAACGATTTTTTGGCAATTTAGATTGCCAGAAATTGACCCAATTATGAAAATTCTATGGTGCTTATAAAGAACCAAATATGAAAATGTTATGGTGCTCAAAAACCCATATCTGCACAAGGAGAAAACTACCACCAGAACCGTCAATTTTGCTCTCCTCGCCCCCATAACATCCTCACTAGCATTCTAACTACTCTGTTTGCGCTCAACAACATCAGTGTTGCCCTTAGCGACTACGCCTATGATGAGACCCACGACCTCCATCCTACTCCTCTCGATCCTCCTCCTCTGCCTGTTTTGATTAACTTTTTCACTGTAAATGACAATCACAGGGTCCTGGCCACGGAATGAGGAAGGAGAATTTTCTCATTCTTGCAATTGTTCGTTTGAAGGCCCTGAAAATCTGAAACAACAGATTCCATGGTGATAATTGGTTGTTTATGTTTTTCTTTTTCTCGTATGTAAATATAAGGATTTCTTAAATTTGTAACATGAATTAGACCTATAAAATAATGATTTCTTAAATTAAGGATTTACATTAGTTACACTCGGAATAAATTTGTAAATTTAATTTATAACAGATCTGATAACTTTAGCAATTAAGGGTATAAATTTAATTCGTTACGATTTATATGCATTCATTGAATGTATTTTTCTCTTATATATTGTTTAATAAATATACAAAAGATAATAGTATTATAATAGTAAACCCTTGTTTTTAAATATTAATAAATCATATTATTATTATTATTATTT
>PYAF01000125.1:2368344-2399272 GCA_007407185.1 Glycine tomentella | reverse complement strand
TTAGGTGTGACTTATATGCATTTATTGAATTTTTTCCCTTAAATATATATATATATATATATTTAATAAATATACAAAAGATAATGGTATTATAATAGTAAACCATTGTTTTTAAATATTAATAAATCATATTATTATTATTGTTTAAATTATGAAGTTGTTGTTATTATAATTATTATTATTATTAAAGTATGAATTTACAAAAATAAAAAATAAATTAAAATTATATATTAATATTATATAACATTAAATCATATTAACGATTATTATAATATTAAAGTTTGATCTGATATCTCAAAAATATTGTTGAAAAAATTACATAATTAAATCATATCAACAGTTATTATGATATTTATTAGTTATATCCTGGAACCAATAGAATGGTTTCCTTTCGGTTAAACAAAGCATTCCGAACAAGGACCTTAACCATCACATGATTCACATCTAACCATACATAAGCTTTAGTTTGCTGCAAAAACAATTAGACATCACATCTCCATAACTTCAATGTTGGTTCATAACTTCAATGCCTATACAACAAAGTAAGTGAAGCCCTGTACGGCTGTACAAGTAGAGTTCTGGTCATCAATCAGCCACTAAAGGCAATTCAGCGTGACATCATATTTCACAGGCATGATTTAGATTTTAGAGATGGTCTTGCAGGCTGACATCAACTTTAGTTTGCTGCCAAAACAAGTAGACATCACATTTCAGTGTTACATCCACTATGGCTAATCAAAGAAAGTAGAGAGAATAAAAATACTGCACTCAAAATGGTATACTATTTATCAACTGCGACTGATATTGCCAATTCGTAAGAACAATCTCAATAAGGGAAATCACCAAAAATAAAAATCTCAATGAGGGCATAGGATGACCTTATGAAAGCTCAAAACACTGGATAAGTAGTCAAGCATGTGCTGGGCTTTTGAGTATGTGAGAGAAGTCACAGAAATGGTTATAATTTGTTGGTTTCCTACCTGCCAGAATCTATATGATTAATATGAAGAACAACTCTGATCAGGCCATCAATTTTGATAATTATGATTTTGACCAGCACCACTCTCACTAAACCATTCATCATCTACTTAAGTTTTTAACAGGGTAACTCATGATTAGTTTTCATTTCCAATGTACTAAAAAATCAAAGAAAATGTTACATCAGCCCTTGGAGCTAATTTTAAGCAACTAAAAGTAGCAAGGTTTTATTAGAAAAGAAAACGTGTCTTACATTTCTATATTTTCGATGTAATACTTATCTTTTAATAATACCTTACCACTTTTCGATGCTTAAAATCAACCCTAAGGTTTGATGCAAACAAAACCAATCAAACAAAATCATGAAATGGGGAGCTCACAAGAAAATTACTTCTTGGCAGCATAATGACTTGGTTAGCAAAGAGAATGCCAAGGGTGACATTCAGCTGGAACAGTTACAGTATATTCAATGCTCCATGTATTCTTGAAGGTGCGGGCCTGTCATTATCAGATTAAAGAAACAAAGATTAGTGAGTTACAACACGCAATTATTGTTATTAATTTGAATTTTCCTCCTTGCACTATTGAAAGATTAGTCAAATAATCAATTTTTTCCATTATAAATAGAACTAGATTATTTCTGTCCTCACCATTTGGGGATTGATTATCTTATTGAATAATGGAAATTGTAGTTTTTGAGGAAATTTCACTTAATAATAATTATTGCAATTATTCAATAAACCCCCAAGTCCCCATCTCTAGTTTTTGAGGATTAATTTATGTATCTATATGTACATAATTGAAACACATAACACATTTTAGTTTACTTGCTGACGGTATAGAAGCCTTCCACCCTCGTTTACAGATACACCTAATGCAGTTAAAGAATTAATAATAGCAAGCAACATTCTTGAATTAATGTAACCTTCATGATTGAAACATTTTTCCACCCGCCAAACTTTATCAATGTAACACCACTAACAGAAATTATAGTGTGTCATTTGATTGCAAGCATTTAGCTTACGTTTTTTTTCAATTTTTTATTACCATAGACAAAATAAGTAAAAATAATCAGGAGCTAAACCAATATAATTCTCTATTTCATAAAAAAAATGGTACTATTGCTGAATTCGAAGCATAACGAACTAATTTTGCAATGTTCAATTTTTTTTGGAAAATGAGCATTTTGAACTAAATATCATACCTGATGGAGCAAAGGCGTTGATTAGTAAACCTGAACAACGAAGAAATGAAGTAGAGAAACTTGCTGCAACTTCATTAATCCCAACCACAATGTGATGGTGGGGGCACATAAAGAATAGACACATAACTACTATGGGTTATATATGATCTTGATGGAACAAAGGAACGAAGGAAATACGAGTTGGTGCTATGGATTCATCCAAATCATACGTTGGGATGAGAGAGGTGAAGATTTTCTCAGTGACAATTTTCTTTGAAGCCAAACAAGAGTGCTGAGAGAGAATGTGCAATGGTTTGAGAGACAACATTTAGTTGGGAAAGGGGTCAGTAATTTGATTATATTTTTCTACAAAATCTCCCAAAAAGTGGGAACCTAGAAATTGCATAGACGAAGGGGACGGGTAGAGGGTTTCTAAAAATCCCCAGACCCACCCCCCTCAAAACTCCCAAATAAGGGAAACTTCCCTAAAAACCTTTCCTTTTCATTCCCTTCCTTTCCCCCTCCTAAACCTCACTCCCAAGTCTCAAACACCCTTCCTTTCCCCCTTCTAAGACTTTGTTTGGGAGTTAGGAGGGGAGGGGAAGGAAAGAGATTCAAGAAGAAGGGAGGGAAAGGAAAGGGAGGAAAATAAGAGAAGTTTCTTTCTCCTTGTTTGGGAGTTAAAAATATATTAAGAGAGGGAAATAGAAAATTAATAAGAAATTTTTACAATTTTTTTCTTATTTAAAAAATTAATACATTATATATTTTACAGTGACTAGGGTAGGATAATAATTTTATTAATACTGACTGGTATAATAATAATTTTAATTACTTTTCCTTCTAAAAATCCCCCAAATAGGGGGGATAACAATTTTAAGGCTTTGGAGGATTTCAGAGGAGTTTTGAAAATCCTCAAATTCTTTCCCTCAAAAATTAAAACTCCCAAACAAGGAGATGTTTCTACATAAACCTTTCTCTTCCCTCCCTTCCCCTCCAAAATCCCTCTCCCAAACAAAGCCTAAATCTCACTCCCAAGTTCCAAACAGAGCCTCAAGTACAAGTAGTAATAGTAAGGGTTGTAGTTTTTTCTCCAACTAGGACAACCTTTTTTTTTTAACTTTGCAAATCCCTTCAGTATTCTAGCAACTATTGCCAATTCTGCAAACAAATGAGGGAAGTTTCCATTTTTTCCTGCATAGGCGCAACACATCCAACTACTTCCCGGGTTCTTTTCTTCAAAACCAAACAAGGCTTTAACACAGGCACATTTCTGTGTAATGGTAGTTGTAGCAACTTAAAATATAATTGAAGGTTTAAATACATTTTTGGTCCCTATGATTTTCTTTAATTTTGGTTTGGTCCCTATAGTTTTAAAAATTTCAGTTTTGGTCTCTACTACAGGGGCGGAGCCATGGCCAAATCAGCAATGACTATGATACTACTTAATTTTTTAAAAAAAAAATTTTAAAATAAAATTATCGGATTAAAAATAAAATTTGATACTACTAGCAAAATTATACTTTTAAAAATAAAATTTGGCATGAGGTAAAAATTTTGAGTGGCTCCGTCATTGCTACTACCAGTAATATGCTAAAACGCCAAAACATGTGTCTTGGAGGGTACAATCATTTCGACCAATGTACGGTGTATTGGAGAGACCAAAACCTTACTAGAATTAAACTATAAGGACCGAGGTATGACTTGAACAAACTTCTAAGCACTTATGTGAGAAAAAAAAGAAAAAGAAAAACCAAATGAATTAAACTTCTTTCATAAATTAAAAACAACTTATGCACCTAAAGCTTTAGAAGAAATTAGATGAGAGAGTTTCTATAAAAGTTACATTCTTTAGTTGATTTTCACTTATGAGAGAATTTTAATTCATTTTACCTTCTTGCTTTCTTCTCCTGCAACTAATTGAAAAGTTTATCCAAATTAGACTCAAAACCTAAATTTGTAAAACTATAAGGATCACAAATCAAACATTTAAAAGTATAGGGACCAAAACAAAAATCAAGATAAAGTATAGGAACCAAAAATATATTTAAGCCATAATCAAATTGTCCCAAAAGAAGTCAACAAGACGTTGATCAATAATATTTGACTCCATCATCCCATATAGCTTTTTCTGGACTTTCCCTTTCTATCTTAGCTGTTTCTTTACCTCTCCATGGCAGTTACTTTTTCACCATGGTCGACCCAAATTCCAGCCAAATATCTTGATTTCATGTTGGTAGCTTCTTCCTCTTCTTTTTATTTCTTTTTGAATTTAAGTTTCCCAAACATCTCACTTGAAGCCCACACCAAGTTTTTCTTCTTTGACATTACAATATTATGATGGACTGCAGCCTCCTACTCAATTACCAACGTCTCAGCATTGCCCCATAATTCCGAGCAATGTTACTTGCATCTAAACTTTTCCTTTCATGATCATCATTCATTTAATGATCTCTCTTCTGATGAGCAATTGAGCATCAAGATTATTTTCTTGTCTATGGCCTCATTTTTCTCAGTTTCCTTGAAGATTTATCTGAAATGTAGAAAGCCCAGAGCCAAACTTAGTTCCAATGTATATGTTGGACTTCCATTATGATATTCTAAACTTATTGCAAATTTTACTTTTACATAGGAAATGTTCAAGTTGATCTTATAACTTATCCTATGAAGGATAAGTTACAAATTCAACACACGATCTCTTGTCATTTGCTAATTCTGAAATTTAATATGGCCTCATTTAATATCAAAGATCCAAACATACTGCATAGATGCCTCAATGATTTTAGACTTGAATTCAATTAAGAGTATACTAATGTAATAGAGTAGTACTAATTTTAGACAACGTAAAAATGGTTAGGACATATCCTGTTTCACATGTTATCAATTCTAAAGAAAGAGAAAAGGGGGAGTTTAAAGCTGATAGAGAATTGTGAGGAAGATAATGTTTCCAATGCATTGGGAACTAAGGACAATGGTTAATGCCTAACATGTGAAGCTTACAGCAAAATTGAAAGTAAAACTCCATTTTAGACAGCTTTCAGTGAAAATGGCTTTCTAGAGAATGCATGTGAGCCACATACAGCAAAGTTATTTGTTTAGATCTTAAAAAACTACTTCGAAAAAAAAAGGACAACCTGGTACTAAAAACTATAAAGCTCGAGGGAAAGGATGGGTCAGACCCATAATGGATTGATTGTAGGCAACCTTATTTAGCATTTGCAAGCGAGGCTGATTGCATGACTCGAAACTATAACCTCCTAGTTAGACGGCAACACCTCTAACCATTGCACCAAGGCTGCCCTTCCTCTTAAAATGCTACTTAAATTAAAAAAATTATAACACCATGGTTAGAAGGATCATTAAAGAAAAATAATTAATGATATTTATTATGACATTATACACGATAGGTTGTTTTTGCACCAAAAGTTACATCGAAGGCAAATCAGGTCAAAAACATCAATAAAGGTCAAAACATCAATAAAAAGGCAAATAGTGCTGTTACGGAGAATACTAGTTCAAAACCAAATAGGTCAAAACACAAATAAAGGCAAAAACTCATAACCAAAGTCCACAATAATGGAATTTCCTCATGATGAAAACAAAAATCATATCAACAAGAAATCCTTTACATTCTCTCTCTCTCTCTCTCTCACACACACACGCACACGAATACACACGGTTGTCCAGGGAGGTCTTTTATAATTTATATTGGTAAAATATAGTATTGCATGATGATGAGCAGTTTTTTATATATTTACGGTGAAAAGAAGACAATTATAAGAAACTCTAATTTTACTGTGTAAACTCCCACATAATCATTTGTATGCTTTTCCCCAACTATTTGATGAACTTGTGCAAAAATTAAGATGCAAAAATTTGTTGTTCATTCATTTCCCAGCTACAAAGAAATCAAAGAGGAAACCCATCTTTTTTCACTTTCTCATACAATGAGAAATTTATTTACATCATCAGAACTTTGAAGTTTCATTTTAGTAATTTCCTATCAAACACTATTTACATGAGAAATCATATATATTAGTATACACAATACAATTTTTCAGTAATAAGAGAAATAATAAACCAATCAGGCACATACAGCCTCAGGAAGCTCCCCCATCCCAAAACCAAAAAATGAAACTAATCAAATCTTAAATCCCACCAGTGTGCAATACAGCCTCAGCAATAGATGCTAAAAACAGGAGGCAGACAAGCACAAACAAGATTTGATATCATAATTTCTCTAGAAGTACACAGATTTACTATACTTACAAAACATTCTTCAATCTCCATTGCCTGCAGTTCAGTAGATTCAATCACATTACAGACGAGAACATTCTCAAGGCCTCGATCACTGAATCAACATATGCTTCCCTTGCATCCCTCTAAACAGATGGCTGCTATTATCCTTCATGGAGAAATACACATAAAAGCCCTCCAGAATAGGTACTAATAACCAATGATAATCATCTTCAAAAAGGGTAACCCATTCCTCCATGGTTTCTCCCATTTATACCACATGTCATATTGTGACCACTTATTTCAAGTAATGCTCAAGTAGCCAATCAATGAGTGCAACATATTGTTCTCGTGATTACACATAATCATGGCAGATTTCAAGGATAATAGAAAAATGAAACAATCAAGTTCACAAAGCAACAAAATGATTTTCAATCAACTTTGCACTATTCTCATTCTTTATCTTCTAAGGTTTATTTCTTGAAAATTAGTCAAATGTAATGTACATTACGAAATCCATGAAAAGGCCCTTTTCGTATGCTCCTCTCATATGTTCCTCGGATCCATTAAATGGGCAATTCTGGAGAAGTTCCCCCTCATAAAATCCTAAAAAATGTTTCTTAGGATCTTGAAAACTGAAGAAGTTTTTGGGGTGTAGGAAAACATTAGTTCCTATAAGTTGAAACACATTTTTTCTTAAATATAAAACTCGACAATGTTAACAATGCATTAAGATTGTCTGAAAGGTTACTTGATATAGATGTTGTGGCTTGGTCTACTTTGATTGTTGGTTGTGCTAGATTTTGTTACGGAGTATTAGCTTTTTTTCCTCTTTGTGGAAATGGTCCATTTGGATCTTGGGATTGAAATAGACAATGAAGACAAAGTGAGAAAAAGAGAAATAGCATTGATGTGTGTGTTGCTGTAGTGATTGTGAGAAAGGAAGAGAGAAAAGAAGAGACAATTAAGAAGTCATTTGAATAAAGAGAAATTAATAAAGAAATTGGTTATTGAATGTTTTATTTTGATCCCTATTGATGTGGAGATAAAAAGAAAAAAGAGAGCTTTAAAAATAAAATATTTTTAATTTTGGTTCTTGTTGACATGGATACTTCATTGTATGGCACAAGTACATTAACGTGATGAATCTAGGATCTTAAATCAGGAGGATAATTTATTTAAAATAATTATTATTATTATCATGAAAAAATAAAGACAAAGGAAATAAAATATACAAAATTAGGAAAAGAAAATACACACGTCCGAGATATTTATATGTAATTTTTTTAGAAGTGAAGATGTGTAGTTGCACTATAATTTATATGTGGATCCACTGTTAATTATATAACACTTAAATAAATAAACATCAACTTTTAGACTAATGTGATGAATGAAATACATATTCACAAATCTTTTAGGACTTATTTGGATATAAAATTTAAGTATTTTTTAAAGTTTTTCTATTGAAAATAGAGTTTTTTTTTAATAGAAAAGCTTTTAGTCTATAAGGATTAAAGTAACGGTGTTTTACTCGATATTTATTCGAATGGTACCAACAAGACAGACAACGATCGACGGGTTGGAGATATGCAGCATTAAGTAACCTATGCTCCAAGCAGTTATTGCTGATTTTTAAGATATATGTTTTTTTTATTGTAATGATAGCACTTAGATTTGAATCGTATTGAGATTTGAATCTCAAAACACATGTATATTATTCTAAATCTTATCATTACGCCAATTTTAGTGGTTTTCTTCAAGTTACATATTTGATAGTTTCAAGGATATGATTAATTGTTGTTTTGAAACGTGAAAAAAATGAGAAGGCAATGAAAAAGAAAACGCAATAAAAAAAGTTCCAGATTGAATACATACGTGTCTGCGTAAATAATTGCAAATTTGAGATTGGGGTTGGGGTCGTGATACACATCTATATATATCCATGATAGTTACGTTGAATGCTGGGGGGACTTTGGAGTTGATTAATTACACTAACTCAAAGATGAAATAATGCATGTTACCTTATTCCAAATCCCCAACCCAAATTATAGTCCAGCTAGAAAATGTTTGGCTAATGCAATAAAAAGAAAAGTGAAGAGGGACATAAATAAGAAAACAAGGAATTAACTCATAAAAGGAAAAAAAAAGAAGGAAAAACATAGGCACCGACATCATCCAAAACACGGTTTAGTGGATGGATAGATTTATTAGAGCATTAATTTGTTCATTATATGTGTTTATGGTGACTTTTTTCATTGCCAGGTTTATTTTATTGATGCTGTTGGTTTGGTTCTAAAGGATTTGTCATGTCTTGAACCTGAGGCCAATAATATGATGTTGAAATAAGCAAACCATTAGGTCAGGTTGAAGACTAATCATTATTATTATGTTTATTCATGCAAAATATTTATTAATTTTATTAATAATTAAGATTTTTATAAAAAATAATTAATCATTTTTAATGAAATTTATTTTTTAAAACAGATTATTTGTACAAGACTAGATTTAAGATCTTATTTACGTATACTACTCATATCAACTACTTATTGTTGTGTGTATGATGATTTGGAAATGCTGATTAAGTGTAATATTTTCATCATGGGGGACGAACCTAACTTTCCCACCTTATATTCATTAAAATTTTAATTTTATGAGCAGCGTGTGATGAAAAATTAGATAGGAAGGGCCCACATGTTATGCACTAGGATTACAAGTTTATTAAAAAATGAATGAAGGGTAGAGTTAATAGAGGACAAGGAGACAAGTGGTACCTAATGGCACCCCACCAGATGATCAAAGTGGGCTTGACCCAATCATGAGTGGGGGCCCACATTCTCATGCTTTTGCCATAAAATTCCCAAATCTTGTCTGTCCCTGCGTGCACACTCTTCCCCCTCTCCCGTTACAGGTTGAGTCAGATCAACCGTGCGCTGGGGAACCTGATTTGCTGACTACACCCTTTCGGTTTCATTTTTTTTTTTTTAATTTCATTTGGATCATGTTTGATTTTAATTTTTAGGTTGAGTTATTTACAATGTTTAATTATTCTTTTCTTCCCATAGTTGCAACATTTTTTTATTTATTTTAGTTTCATAGTTTAAAATATCTTAGTTAGGTTTCTATAGTTATAAATTTTCAACCTTTTTTATTCTCTCGTTGTTTAAACTTGTCTAACACCATTACATGTAAAAAAAATTTAGATAATTTTAGTTTTTGTAGTAGTTTTAAATGATTTAAATGTAATAACTTTAGGTAATTTTAGACGTTGAGGATCGAAAGAGTTGAAAATTTGTAACTATAGAAATAAAAATGATACTTTAAATTATCTGGACTAAAATAAAAAGTTATTAGAAGGAGCAAAAGTATAGTTAAACTTATTTAAAATAACATTAAGATATTTATGTTTTAAAGAATTTTTAAGTTATTTTATGTTTGATTATTTTATGCTTATTTTGTTTGATTCTATTGTAAATTGATTAGCTTGTTTGAAAAGTTTTTGAGGAGGAATCACATTTAAAATCTATAATTATTAATTAGCTTCTGAAATTTACATTCGAAACATATGAAACCACATCTAAAATGTAAAACTAAATACGTTATTTAAGTTGTAACTTTATGTATAAATTCTGCGTTAAATAAATTTTGTTATCACAATTTTTACAATTAATTTGTTTTTAGAATAAAAGTATTTACATATATATATATATATATATATCGTTTCAATTAAAAATTAATTCTAATCATAATCAATTTTATTAAAAATAAGTTTTGCAAACGTTGACTCAATTACACACTTTTCTTTTTTGAATGCTCATCTTTTATTCATACTATCTCAAGTTTTTCTATGTTTTCTCTTTTCTTTTTAGTTCTTCTAATATAATCTTCTTTTTATTGCTCCTCACTTATGAATTACAATTATAATTAAGAGGTTTTTTAAATTGCTTTCAACATTCAATTGATCGTACATAAATAATTAATATAAAGTTAAGATTGAATTCGAATTTGACAATATTCTTGACGCAAATAATTATTGATTAAATTTTATTTAATTTTTGTCAAATTTTGAACGATATATTAAGAGATTAAGAAAAAAAAACTATTTTCTAAAAATCTAGTGTCTTAATTCTTCCATTAAGCCTATACCATATATCCACCTCAGCATCACTGTCTCAACATACACTTTTTATTAGTGCATAATTAATTACTGTTAGCCTGATCAACTTACACGATAAAGTACAAACAATAAATATCTCTTTCCCCAAGAGCACAATCTTCAACACGATCGTCTCTTCATGCTTAGAAACCAGCATGAAAGTTATTGATGGATGTGCCTAACAGGCGTGTCATCACTCTACTTAACCATTTTATCTTCTCTATATAATTAAGCATATGTTTAGTTGCACAGAAGAGAAGGGAAGAGGGAAAAGTGAAGCAATTACCAAGTTTTAGTTGCACATTTTGAACTAAAACTCTTTGCTAGAGTCTCCACTCACTAGGGTGTCAGAGAGTGTTTGCAGGTGTCTATCACCAATGCCAATCCTTCCACAATGAACATTCATACAATTCAGGAGTTATGAAAGGCAACTTCAATTTTTGACAACGAGGTTCACATTTTGTATTCACACTGAATAAGTGTAATATATACTTATAATAGAATGAAATTAGGAAAATAAATTATGCAAGGATTTAATTTTCATTATCCATCAATTTTTTTTTGCATTTTATATTATTATTTAATATAGTATGGAGATGATATATGAAATCTTAATTTTGGAATCAATAAAAAAACAATAATGATTATGAAATTAAGATTTGTATACATGGACTAAACTCATAATTTGATAAATGCATTTGAGTTAGATTTGATATTAATATTAAGTATTGGCTAAATGTCATTTTTAATCCTTTATGTTTTAGTATTTTCTTTTTGTATATTAAGTTTTGAAAGTCTTATTTTGATATTTTTATATTTTTTAAAAAATTGTTTTGGTCATTTTCAATTATTTATTAATAACGTTAATGTTGGGTTAACTTTTAACTTATAAAACAATTAATTTTAAATAATAACAGCTAAAAATATCACTATTTTTATTTTACTAGAAAAATTGTCATCTCTTCCAACCATCATCACCATTACCACCCTATTTCGGAAATAGATCCAACCCTCAAATCCGTGCTCAAAATATTAACGGACAACGACAAAAGAGAAAATAATTTTGGCATAATTGTGGCGAGTTTAGTGAGTAAAGGTTGAGTTGTTAGGATTAGAAAATAATTTTGGTGTCTTTCCTAATTTTACTCATAGTAAAACAACTAAATTCGCTAGATCTTGAGGTCAACCTAAAAGTAATAGATAATTGTCTTAGTCGTAGTTGGGTAGGAGAAAACGTGATAATTTGCTGTTAGAATCCTAATGAAAGAATCCTAATGAATATGATATATATGATGTATAATACTTTGTGTGTGTGATGAGATGTCATGGTATTTGTGATGTAATGATAAAAACGAGGACCTAATTAACTAGCTTATGTGAAGTAGGATCCTTTATGTAAAATTTTAAGTTATTTTTGGAATAATTTGATTCATCTTTATTGTTAATTATTCCAATTTTCATATATAAATCCAATTGTTTATTAGAGATGGACTTATATATATATATATATATATATATATATATATATATATATATATATATATATGAAATGTAAAAAAGCACGTTATAAAAAGAAAACAGAGATTTTTGAAAAGGAAATAAAATAACATTAATTAGAAAGACATAATTGTCAAGGAACTGTTCGAATTTATAGGTGAAATAAGAGACACTTTATTTCTTTTAAATTATTATTGAATGTTTATTTGTTTTCAATTTGTTTTACAAAACTTTAATATTTTTTTGGTTTAATTATGTTCCCAAAATTTTAAAACACTCCAATTAGGTGTCTTCTATAAGTTTGATGTAACGACATTAAGTTGGTGTACGCGTGGCATGTGTGACAATAACATTGTTAAGGGTTTGATGTTATCGGCTTCCAAGTATTCTTGTCCAAATGACTATCTTGGGTCACATTTGGTGGCGATGCAAAGGGTGGCAATGAAGGAAACAACAAAGAAAATGATCAGGAACCTGTTGCATGGCGCTAAATCAATAAAGAAGATCTTTGCTTTGTTGCGCCGCTCTCTCCAACACCGATTCATGCTCTGTAGTCTTTGATGCATGGTTATCTTCTCTTTGTGGTGCGGCAATGGGTATTGGTGGTGGATCTGGGTGGGGTTGTGCAAAGGGTGGCCACACTAGAGATAATGGCGACACAGAGGGTGGTCGCATGGGGGATAATGGAGTAGATGTTGTTTGTTTGTCTTCTCTTTGTGGTCGCGTGGTGGTTGTTGTTGTTTGACACTGATTTTTAAGGTGCAAAGATGTTGTTTAATGGTGTGTTACAAATAGTGGCCGCTAAAAAATGCCACTTTGTTAGAATTTTATTTTATTTTTTATTAAAATTTTAATTTAAAAATAATAATAAGTATAGTGGTGGTTAAAAATCATCATTATTTATTTACAGATAAAAATCGCTAAAATTTGTAACCTTAAGTTCTTAACAGCGTTAACCTCATCAATTGGTCAGAAGGGACCTAGCTGAGACAATCTTAACAATTGAAAGACTTAATTGGAGCATTTTAAAAGTTAGGAATCAAATTGATATATTTTAAACAATTTAGGAATCAAATTGCTAATTAAGTCTACCTTTTTCTTGAAAATCTCATTCTCTCTCTTATTCTTCTTATGTTCATACGTTAAATCTTTCTTATAATTTTGTTTAAAGTCTCAAAATTTCTTTATACAACTTAATAAAAAATAAATAAATTCAGCCAACGCAAATAACATAAAAAAATATAAATTATATTTGTAATCTTTATATTTTAACCTACATACGATTTTTGTTCCTTTATATTAACTATTTACTTCTTAAAATTAATTGATAAATTGGATATTGAATCCTAAATTATGCTAAGTTATTAAGGAAGTGTGACAATGTCACATCCATCTTTATTTGTCATTTGATAAACTTGAGAATCGTTGTCTAAAATCGAAGGTGGAAAATGGAATAGGTTACTCAGATCAATTCGCCCAATGAAATATAGGTTTGGGCTTTAAAATATAAGTTCGAATTATATGTAAACATTTATAATCTGATTTGATCAATGCCTGGTGTGGCCTGTGGGTTTAGGTTACAAAAACCCACTAAAAGTCCAAAAAGTAGAAATTTTATAGGAGTTCAAATTTATTTTAGAGACTCAAATTGAATTTAGACTTTTTTTATTCAATTTGTGATAGTAGTAACCCTACATTGCACTCAATCATCATTTTCAATCCATGAGTATTAAATGGTTACCCTTAAAATTTAATCGTGATTGTCCCAATCTGTCTTGGAAGACTTTTGTTACAAGAAATGCACACCTGGATCCAATGTCAACTCCATTATACTTGTTCGACCTAAACACTAACTCGAATCACCGATTTTTATATCAATTGTTGTGTGAGTGTTGTAAATAATGAGGAGATTTACACCAATGAACCATAAACACACCACACAAGTAAACTGATATCATACTTTAACTCAAAACCTTAAGACATTCAATGAATGTTTTAGTCCTTCCACTTGTATCCTATTCAACTTGATAACTTCTACCTAATCTAGGACATTATTTTCAAACTTAATTATTCTCCAACAACAAGCATTAAGGTCACAAATATATCAAGGCTGCCACGTATTTTAGACAACACATTCCAAACTATGGATAGGCTATAGGAACTATTGGATTTATGCGGAAACGATTTAAGAACCTAGGATATTGGTATGTTTATTGAATCATCATTGTTTCATAAACATACAAGGAATATTACCTATCGGTAGGGGTGTTCGCGGTCTGGATTGAATTGGTTTTGAAGCAAAAAATCATCCGATCCAATTCCTTCGGTTTGGTCATTTGATCATCCATTCGATTTGAAATTTTTTTCAAATCCGATCCAATCCAATCCAATTTTTTTTCGGTTTGAATTGGATCGGTTTTCGTTTTTTTTTAAAGTCTAAAAATAAAACTTGAGACTTATTTTTTATCAAAATAAGAAGTATCTAACATAAACAAACACATTCATTGGACAAAAATAAACATCATTTTCTAATTTTCATTAGACAAACACGTTCATTGGACAAAATAAGGAACAATGTATTGGATTTTTGATTTTTGGGCTATGATGGGGAATAGGCCCAAGTAGATAATGGGTAAGGTATGGTTTACAATTGGATTGGTTTGGATTGGTTCAGTTTTCACCGGCCAATCCGAAAACCAATCCAATCCGGTGAAAATTTTTGGTTTTTTTCGGTTTTCGGTTTTTCGATTATTTTGGTTTTTGGTTTTTCGGTTCGGTCACCACGATTTGTATCGGTTTTGATCTGTTAATGAACACCCCTACCTCTCGGGGTACTAATCTTTGATGATTTCTCACACCTTAGAATTCTTGCGTCCATGCACAATTGATCTCCTTGTAATCTGTTGATGACATACCTTCCAAACTATCTCTCAAGGGGGAAAGGGATAGTGTGTGGGCACTTTCTCACCATCAGGAAATGACTTTGTCTCAGCCTCTGACTATCCTCTCTATTTAGAGAGGGTTAAGTGTAGTATATATATGAATTTCTAGAAAACTTAACCCTTAGATGTTAATGGACTCTAGATTTCTTGGACTCTTTTTACACACTAGACCCTATTGAGCTTTAGTGAAAGAATAAAAACCCAACATAAACAACTGAGACAATTATTTAACGTTTAGGCTATATATATATATATATATATATATATATATATATAATATACATACACAAAACTGTTGCCTCATACATTTAAGTCACAATTTCACATATTCTCAAATATTTTAGGTAATATTTTTTTAAAAAGAAATATGGATAGGATTACTGCTAAAAATGCTTCATCTGTAGGTCATTACTTTATAAAGACTAATATCTTATACATTTTGTAATAGGTCTTTTACTTAAGTTAATCTCATTATATATGCATTTATTAATTATTATTTCTTACTAAATATTTATAAGTCTTATAATAGCTAGCAATAAATACTCTTTTAGAGAGCAATCAAGTATTCAATAACTTATATATTACAATGATAAAAAAAAATAAAAAAACTTGGAATCAAAATATATTATCCTACAGAAATATATACAAGATGAATAATTTTTATTTTCTTAACAGGGATGTACTAGCTAGTATATAAAATATTATTGAATACTTTTTAATATTTTTAAATGTTAAATACATGATTTTCATCTAATGTTTATAAAAATATCAAGATAATAAAAAATGTTTCTTCAGGAATCACTAGTACATGTACATCAGCACACCAAAAAAATGGAATTACGTACCATCACACGTAGTAAAAGATAGACATGAAATAGTCTATGCCCAAAAAACTCACATAAATGAAACATTAAAACTCGATAGTTGATATCAATAAATGCTCTCTCTATAAACAATGCAATAAAGCGTTAGGGCTCCTAATTACCTGTAAATAGGTCATCAACATGCATTAGTTACTAATTCCTTATTCTATCAATTTCCCTGACAGTAATTTTCCATGTGAAATAGCATGTATATCACCTTGCCAACCTTTTGCCCATGAATCATGGATTTCTGTCAAACACCCGACAAATACTACAGTAATAAATATCCTATCTTATAATTCACACAATAACCAAACCCCATTGCCCAATCAAAGTAAGAGCACAAAAAGCATTTTCTTTCCCTTTGCCTACTTTTCATTCACACTAGAACTAGATAGCTTTGTACGATTGAAGCTATGAAATGAATATCTGTTATGTGATGCAACTAATGACTACAATGTAATTGATGACCTATAATGCCTTGTTGGATAAAGTGTTTAAATAGCTACTGGACTCATTATAATTAATTAGTATTCTAATACGTGTATTTTTATGTAATTAAAAGTTATAAAAAAATAAATATTTTTAATATACAGATATATTATAATTAAAATTTATGATAAGTTAATATATTTGAATGTATAAAATATATTTTGCATTTACAATAAATAATTGTAGTTATGACTATTTTTTAAGTATTAACCATTTCTTTTAAAAAATTATTGAAACTCAATTTAAAGACAGACAAAAATGGTAGATTGAAAGATATATATACTATCATATAAGCAGTCAAGAAGGTAAAATATATAAATAAAGAGAAAATTATTTAATATAATTTTAACTAATCGTGAGAATAGTATGTATAATGTACGTCCAAAAAGATCAAAATTAAAAGTTTAAAACATATAATTAAATATAGAAAATTTAAATATTAATTTTCAAATTATTTAATTCTAATTTATCATATATATAATATAGATACTAGCATCTATTTATTGGGAAGAGTAAATAATATTTTTCAAAACGGTGAAATAATTTTCTTAGGATAGGTTTGGTTGCTAAAAAGGAATTGAAGATAAATTTTCACTATTAATTTAAAACTAATTTTATATTTTTCTTACTCTATTTTAATTTAAATATTTTTTTGTTGATGCATTTCATTCTCTTCAATTCGACCAAACCTTTCATGAATATATTTTTTTTACTAAAATTATCTACTCTTAGCGTGGGACAACAACAAAAGTCAATTGAAGAGGGGAAATTAATCTAATCTAAGTGATTAAAATAGTAGTTGTGGGTCTCTCATGACGATCATTAGGAAGACTAAAGACAGAAAAGTGAAAACCACTTGTCTGTCTTAGTTTCTTTAATGGGGCCAATGATATTGGTTGGTCCGTGTTGAGAGGGGAACCGGACAAAGGCTCAAAGCTACGGCATTCCTATCATTTCCCTGTAGAACTTTCAACCGACATCAAGCCCTACTATTACATTCTATCCTTTTTAAGTTTTTACACAATTTAATATGTTTAATGTATATATAAATAGTTTTACAACATTATACATATATAAATCTTTGCTTGAATTATTTTAAAATAAATATTTTAAAAGTCAACAAATTTATCATACATATAAATTATGATTAAATAATTATGTGAAAATTTTATATTATTAGTATATAATATTTTCTCATTTAATATATATTTTTAATTTATTATTTTGTTTTTCCTCAATAACATGTTCTGCATTCTGAAACAGGTAGCCATTATTATGCCCTTCGATACTTTAAATTTTAGAACTTTTTGTAGTTTGGATATTACTAATAATTATACATTTTTTATTTTGATTGTAAGAAAATATATAGTATGATTTGATGTGCGTGTGTGTGGATTAATTTTTTGTTATAAAAAGGTGAAGCAAGAAATGATGGAAAAAAAACAGTGTAAAAGATTATTATTTTTTAATATTACTATATTTTTACAGACCATGAACTATTTATTTGTAAATAACTATTCGTATTCCTTGTTTCAAATACGAATAATAATTGATTAATTGATTAACATTTAACAGTTCATAAAAAAACATTACTGAAAAATGTTTGAATATCCTTAGTTCCTAACATCTCATTATTGCGTGAGAAAGTACTAGTAATTGCTACCATATGAGGAACCATATTTAGAATATTTAATGTCCTTTATGATAGATTTAATAGACACATTTATACCTCAATATATTTAAAATAATCATTAACTTCTTTAAGATATATTTAATAAGAGTTTCTTTTTAAAACAAATTCAATTAGAGCTAAAGTCTATTAATCTAATTTCATTGGTTAATTAAGATAGTGAGTTATTATAAATTTTTTAATTTTTATAGTTGATTCTTATAAATAAAAAAAATTAAGAAAGTCAAATCCTCCTATCATCCCCCTTTAAGTAATAGAAAAAATATTATGTATGAAAAGGAAAATGGTTCAAGATCCTAAACGAAAAGGGAAATGGGTAAAAAGATGTCTTGTATACATTAATTTTTTTTTCTGCTTTAATCTTGTATGCGTTCATTACATTTGAATTAGTTATTTTTCTATCAAAACCGTTATTTTAATTATATGAGTTAATTTGAATAATAAAATAAAAAAACTTCATAAATAAATTTTTGTGTAAAAGAATTAAATGAAAATAATATTTGTTAGATTTGAATTATTTTAAAAATTATTTAACTTTGTATTCGAAAATTGTTAAATTATTAAGACTCCATTGAAAAAATGCAAATTAGTAATCTCCTTTGACAAGAAATATATCTAACTAAAGGTTTATGACGACGAGGCAATTGCGAAATCTGCCAATCCACACACAACTTAGAAATTGACGTGCCCAGAGAATTAGGTTTCTGAGTGATAGACCTCCAGTACTCGATTATATTTGTGACTGGTTTTGCAGAAAAGCTTTTCGAAACATTAATTTGACATTTCTCAGACATGTTTGTTAATGAAAGATGAGTCGGTTGAAATAATTAGTTAAAAGGTTTTTAAAAATGATTTTGACATATTTTTTGAAGTTTTATTTAACTATAAAATATTTATAAGATTTATCAAATACAAAATTAAATATTTCAAAGATTTAATTTATGTCAACATCATCATTAGAATTATCATCATCAATGTAATTATTACCACTATAATCGTTTATGTGACCATCGTCATCATCATCATTATCGTCGTCATTATTGTGATCACGACAATGGTGATAATGGAAGCAACGACAATAGTGTTGGTGACGATAGTGGTCATGGTGGCGATCACAGTTGTAGTGTTAACAACAACAATGACAATCATGCTGGTGTTGATAATAATAGTCATGGCAGTGATTATGGTGGTGATGATGATTGCGGCGATAGTGGTGACGATCTTGATGTAAATTAATTCTTTAAACTATTTGATTTTTGATCTAATAAATCTTATAGATATTTTATGGTTAAATGAGATTTTAATTTTAATTTAAAATATTTTAATTTTCATTTTAATCTAACGGATGAAAATGATTATTTTCATTTTTACATAAAATGATCATTCTTATGTGATTTCATATATATATATATATATATATATATATATATAATCTTCCACCGTTTTTAGTTTTTAATATTATTATTTTTACAAACAGTTTTTGAGATTTTAATATTACATGTTTAAAAAATTCAAATATTTAAGTCAACACATTGGTATTCAAAGTAAAGGTATAAGTGAGTTTATTGAGAATTGGATTTCTAACTGTTTATAAAAATAATTAGAATAATTTAATTTTAACAATATTTTATTCTGAAAAATTAATATATAATCTTGACTGATGATGCTTTTTTAATGTAAAAAATAAGACCCAAACTAGTGCTTTTTGAACTTATGTTTACAAAAAAATATTATGACATTTAACATGTAACTGCAAAATTAATATGGAGTTTTATCTTTTACTCTCCCACCTACACGTGTCACCATCTTTGGGCCACATACCCTTTGACTTGGACGACCATGGTCAGAAACCTACACCTATTGATATACGTTTTTCCTAAGGTAACCTCACTTTGATTTTCTATGCGCCTTTTAGGGTATTAATTTATAATAAACTTGTACGACTAATTAATATCCCTATATTTGTTTATTTGACCTTTCTATATATCTTGACCTTTTTCCTCTCCAAACATTTCATCAGATCCTTTGCTGCTGCTTCCGTCTTCCTTTTCATGTGTGTCTCCTTCTGCTTCTCCACTTTACCTTTTTTCTCTCCTTTCTGTTGATACACAGATCCTCCTCTTCCTCTTCTTCATCTTCATCATCTTTTTTTCTTCACCCCTTTCATTTTTTTCTGTGTACCTTCTATGGCGGTTTTACCAAGTAGCTCCTCAAACTTGGAATTGACCATATCTGTCCCTGGCTTTGCTTCTTCACCAGTCCTTCTTCCCTCATCATCTGGTAAGTATCACATATATATAAACAATTTTCTTGTATCTTCTTCTAATCATTATCTTTGTCATTTTGATCAACCTCATACATCATCTTAATTAAATTCCTTCCTTTTTTTTTGTGGGTGTTCTTGTTTGTTTAATTTTATGGTAATTAATTTTTTTTTTTTAACTTCTACAGTTGTTTCTATCATATACAAGTGGCCCCATGTAAAATATATGTTTTCTTTAGGTAGGGATAACTTATTTATTTTTTCTTACCCTTTCTTGGATTAAAATTAAAGTCATCACGACCACATGAACCCACCAGGGTTCTATTTTTCATCTCTCTCTGGTTGGTGATTAAATAGAAATGATATCCATACAAATCATATTTTCTATCTTGTCCTTAAACGATATATATTGGATCATGTGTTTGTTTGGTCTGTAAGGTTTTTATTTTTGGAACTATATACATAAATATTTATAAGGCAGTGTTTGGTATTACAGTGAAAGAATTGGACATAAACCAAGTACCTCTAGAAGAAGATTGGATGGCATCAAACATGGAAGATGAAGAAGAAGGCAGCAATGAAGACCCTCCTCGCAAGAAACTCCGTCTCACAAAGGAACAATCTCGTCTCCTTGAAGAAAGCTTTAGACAAAACCACACTTTGAACCCTGTAAATAACCCTCCAATCTCTCTCTCTCTCTCTCTCTGTCTTATTTAATATCATGTCATTTATATCATTAAAAATTAATTAGTGTCATAACTAATGCTTGCTATGTATATATAGTTGCACTAATTAAGTAATATATTAAGGCTCATGAATTAGTAACGTCGGCTAGTGGGAGAGAGTTTTGAATAATAAACAATATATATAAGATCATGAATTTTAATTTCGGTGCGATTATTGTATACAAAATACAAAAAAAATAAAATATAAATATATATTACGGTTCTTGAATTCTTGGTTTTGTAGAAGCAGAAAGAGTCTTTGGCAATGCAACTGAAGCTGCGACCAAGGCAAGTGGAGGTGTGGTTTCAGAATCGTAGGGCCAGGTATGGCTAATCAATCCTAATTAATAAAGTGATGAAACATTAATGCAATTTATTTTTGTCATTTATGACTTGACTTTAATATAGTACTAATATATATATATATATATATATATATATATATATATATATATAAAATTTCATCTTTACCCGCATTTTCTGTGGGTATACCATATATACATATATACAGACAAATTTCAAATGTTGACAGAATAATTATAATTATGATATAGACCTCATGAATCTGAATCCGATGCTATACCCCCTTAGTATTCATCCGTACTATCTCTAACTAAAAGTGGAAAGCGATCATTTTAAGTTGCACTTCCTTCACATAATTCCTCATTAATAAGTGATATAGGTCATACGATGAAAGAAATCTGAGTGTTGTTCGGGTATATATATGTATAGGTAAAATATTTGGATTAAGTTTCAAGCCACAGATCCATTAAAACTCAAGAAAGAGTGAAAAAATAGTTTTGAAAACATATGGTTTGGAAAAATCTTAGTTTATATATAATGCATGATGATATACATATGTATATCCTTTTTTTTTTTTGAAGGATATACATATGCATATCTATTATTTGGAATAAATATTACTTTTTCCAAAGCTCTTCCGCAAAACTTTTATTTTAAACTTGTAAAACACAAACTCAACACAAACCTGTATGTTCTATTTATTTATAGGATGTTTTATTTGTTATTTTAAAAGACTCAAGTTATAATTTAGGGGAAATTTTGTCTCTAATTTTTGCTCAGTTATAAGTTTCAAATATGACGAAACTATAATTACACTATTAATAAGTTAGAAAATGTAACTTAATTAAATTCAAATAATAATAATATATAATTATTGACTCTTTACTGTACATATTTTTTATTTTAAATTATCCATTAATATATAATTATTTTTATTTTTTCATAAATCTTTACAATGTAATTGGTTTCACTACTTTTTCAACTGTTTTTTTTAAATAAGAATAAATACACGAAGTGCTTCTCTTTCAAATAATAATAATAATAATATAATCTTAGGTCATGAACACATAGCAATGACATGGGAATAGCTAGCTGGCGTTCAAATAATATGAACAGTTAATGATGTAGTTCCAGTGTTAAACCATAATTTCAGCTGTGTGCAAAGAACACAATCATTGTTGTCCAAATTAAAGTAGACAACTCGATAATGATAGCATCGCATTGGTGGAGTTTTATTTGGCCTCGTGTGCTACACTGATCATCACTCCAGTAAGTGCGACTTTGACCACTTGTTTTGGTACTTTAGACCAACCATGCATTTGACTTTTCAAATCAATTATTAGTATTAAGCATCGTGTATTTAGTTATCATCAACACGTATCCATAAATTAAAAGCGAAGGGGTTCTTCACTTATTCCCAATAATAAATTTTTCATTTCATGATAATCATCTTTGTTCCCCAGTTTCTGCATATTTACCTGGATCATATCTTCTGCCATATATTGCTCTTAGAAGTTGATATGAAACTTGTTAAAATAACTTGTTTATAACTTTTGAAGTTTTTTGTAGTTTATTTCAATAAAGTTTTTGATGTAGCTTATTAACATTATTTTTAATTTATTTCAATAGGTTTCATGATTGTATTTAATTATATCATAAATCTCCATACAATTTTTTTTATTGAATAAGTACTTAATTAAGATATTTACCTAAAAATTCATAAGGAAAAGAAATACTGGTTTCATGTCTCTTCTCATAATTACTCCCCTATAAATTATCTTATATATATATATAATGTATTTAAATATATAAATGAATTAAGTATTTATCTAATAAATTTGAATGTAAAATTCACTTTACAAATTAAAACTTATTTTGTTATTTTTCGAAAAATTGTTGAAATAAATAACAAATATTAAAAATTCGTAAAGTTACTTTCATAAACACAAATACATTTTGTAAAAGCTCTTCTAAACATATGTTAAGTCTACAACTTTTTCTTCAAAAAAAGTCTATTTTGTAAAACCTTTTTTTTTGACAGAAAAAGCCAATCTATTTATGGTCTCAAATCTCAATTAATTTCTACGTTATAGTATATATATGTATTTATTTAAGTTTATAAATTTACAAAATAGAGCTAATACACAGTTAACAAGATAGAGATTAATAAAATCTATAAAGATTTCAAACACGTAACAATTTCTCCTAGATTTGACATGAGAAGCAATGAAGGGCAAAGTGATGATTCGTGAACGAAGCCGTGTCACCCATGCAACAATATCTAATGCGTTCAATGAATGCTTGTTTTAACTGTTTCGTGAATAATAATAATAATTAATCCATCTCATTCGAATAAAAGATAAATTTGATGTAGACAAATAAAAATAATAATTGATAAAGTGGAGATTTTATGCAGGAGCAAGCTGAAGCAGACGGAGATGGAGTGCGAGTACCTCAAGAGGTGGTTTGGTTCCCTCACAGAGCAGAACCGGAGGCTGCAGAGGGAAGTGGAGGAGCTGCGAGCCATGAAGGTGGGCCCACCCACCGTGATCTCCCCTCACTCCTGCGAGCCGCTCCCTGCCTCCACACTTTCCATGTGTCCCCGCTGCGAGCGTGTCACCTCCACAGCCGACAAACCGCCCTCCGCCGCCGCCGCCGCCGCCGCCGCTTTGTCCACTAAAGTGCCGCCAACGCAATCCCGTCAACCCTCCGCTGCCTGTTGACCCTATAATATAGTCTCCTACTCCTGCACGCCACCTCTACTACCTCTTCATCATCTAATTAATCAGAAGCAGTGGAGAAACGAAACTAAAGTTAATTAGAAAACTAAAAGTTAATGTGAATGAAGATATAATGTGTTAGCAAGAAACAGTTTTATAGTTTTTTATTTTATTTTTTTTTACAAAAAGGGTGGTTTTGGAGAGGGGAACTTTTGTAGTTTGTAGTAGTAGTGGTACTTCTTATCAGTGATCAATGCGTATTTGATTATTTGCGATTTTAGATTGTTTTTCTTCTTTTGTCAAATGTGGACATGGCGTAAAAGGAACCGATTGGCTTCACTAATAATCTCATGCAGCAGCGTTTGAGGAAAGAATTGAAAGGGAGCTCAATTTTGTTAGATTTGGAAAATTTAGTATGGAAGTGGCATAAAAGGAACAGATAAGATTCACAAATCTAGGTTAGTGAGGAAAAAATTGAAATGGAGCCCAATTTTATTAGATTTGAAAAAAAATTAGAAAAATTCTGAATTTTAAAATAAATAATCTTGGTTAGGTTTTGTAATCACTTTTGCATGGAGAAAGATGGAAATTAAATTCCACGACACTTAAAAACATTGGTCCTAAGATATATAGTTAGGTTAATTGGTACTTCTGGTACCCTTTATGAATGTTTCTTTTGGCTGACCCTAAAAAAAAGATAGTTAGGTTAAATTGATTTGTCCAAAATATGTTTTATTTTTTGTAATAAATAAAAGAAATAATAAGAAGAAGAAACTCGTTCCTACATATTGTCTAGTGTAATGAGAAACTAAACAACGCACTAATTCTTTTAAAAATAATTGTTGTTTATAATTCATTTTAATTTTATTATTATTATTTTGAAATTTTATGACCTATAAACTTTTAAATCAAATAAAACAAGATATTTTTTAAATAATTTCCTAATTTAATACGCCCAGAATAACCTAAACTAAATATGTCAAAGGAACTCATTCACCAAAAAAACAGTATGTAAAAGGAAAGAATACAAAAGATAGATAGATATACGTACCTTGAAAACCGATAGCTTTTTTTTTAGGTAGAAGACGTACGATATATATAGCTTTTAAAGCCTCGAGTCAATAACATTTGTTCATGTCTTTAACTTAGTAAATCACTCTTTATATAAGAAATATATGAATTGAAAGAGTTTTTTTTTTTTTTATGTGACAAGTCTCATTTTCTTTCTTTACCTTTTCAATGTGGAACTTTCAATATTTGTTTTATAGAGTGGAAAACTTTCAAGATAAAGAACACTACATGACTTCTTTTTCATTTTTTTATATTGGGTGCTTACAGCGACCTCCTTTGCTCATTCTTTCAATTAGAAATTAGAAAATGTAAACAAAATAATTTAAACAAACAGTTTTGACTGAGTGAAAACTAAAACCTTAGGTAATCCAACTAAATCATTGGATACAAATAATTAATGTGCTGAAGTTAATATTAAATTATTTTAGTATTATTCAAGTTCCATCTTTAATGAAAATAATTCATGATTAGATTTTACTTATTTTTTGACTGAATTCTAAATTAGTCAAAATCCTTTTTCTTAGATGAATGGATAATTAACACAAATATAAATCCTTAGGTAACCCAAAATCAATTAACACAAATGTCAATCTCCTAAGATGAAGATGAATATTTCAAGGCCCAAAGATTAATTAAGTAGTTCAAGATGTAGATAAAAAAAAAGGACCCCAAATATAAGTTATAGGGAACTCAAAGCTATCTAATTATATAACCGACTTTGGATTTCTTTTTATCAATGGGAAAAATAGAAACAAAGCAGAAAATTTATATAACCAATTTTTAAAAATCAAAATTAATTTTACAAAACTAAAACTGATTACATATGAAAAATAAGCAATGAATATGGTTATAAAATCCAATTGTCATATAACTATTATATGGTTATGGTTATTCAAATAACTAAATAACCTAACCGGAGCATCCATAATAGAGAAAGTCTTGGATGGGCACACACCCACCACCTCACCCTTAGAAACAACAAATAATATTATGACACGTGTGAAATAAAAAATAAAATAAAAATCAAATTTTCGACCAGATGGTCCATGTTTACTCAAAAACATGTTCATACCTCCCCGGACCTCTACTTTGTTGGTCCATGAACATAAGTTTCGCTCTATAATCTATAATTAAAATACAAAATTTATCATTCATTTAGAGGCACAAAGGAGAGGAAGAATCAATAATAAAATACTAGAAGATATTGATAGGGTTCACAACGGTTTTGAGGTAGAAGGGGATGATGATGATGTTTGGGTGAGATGACTAGGTGCCTTGAAACAAAAGAATGTTGGTCACAATGAGTGTTTCAATTGGCTGATTAAAAAAAAAAAAAAAAAGGGTTTCGATGTTTCCTTGATGATGGTTATGGAGATACCCGTGTCGATGAAAGTGCGAGCCTGTTTGAGGAAGTTCACCCCATCGACGTGGTGGTTCATTGTTTGCCTCATGCTGCATGTAGTTGATGCCGATTTTGTTGGCGAGGACAATATGCATGGAGGAAATAAATTAGGGAAATGCAGATTTATTTATTTAATACGTGTCCATTTATGATTTGTTGTATCCATAAATGACGTGGTGAGTGTGTGTCTACCCAAGACTTTTTCTCCATAATAATGTTATTACCAACGCAATAACTACTATAATATACAAACCTTTCTACATATAATAATAACCTACAACAAACAACAACAACTTCTTTTCACTCAAATAATTATCATTGTCTAAATTCAAATTGCAACAAATAAAATTGTCTAAATTCAAATTAACATGAAACATTAATTTTTTTCAAGACCTTAATGAAATGTTTGATTTTTTAAATTTCGAGTATTCAATCATGTTGAAAATGATAAGGAGTCTATAATGTTGAAAATGATACTACATAAAAAGGTAATGATTTGTTACAATGTTTAAAATTATATCTATTATAGTTCATTAAGGAGATATAATTCATTTGGTTGAATAAGATATTGTGTTCAATTTATACTGATAAAAAAAGAATATCTATTATAGTTCTTATATTTAATACACATTATCCTACAAAATAATTTTTTTTATATTTAATATTTGATAAAGTAATAATATATGTTTCACTTTATGAATATAAAAAAGGAATGAAAAACCAATGATATATTATAAATGTATGTAAAGGATAGAAGGCATCCAAAAAGACAAAAGACACATCGATCTCTTAATCACATGAAGAAACATATTCAATCTTAAAATCAGGGCCATTTAAGGAGAAAGACATCCAAGCAAATAATGGACATGTCATTAGATGAAGAGAGGCAACCTTAACCTTGCAAAACAAGATAAAAATTCCATAATAAGATATGCATGCAACCAAAAGTTAGAAATTCCTTTGAATCACGCAATATTTCAAAATGGTTTACAGAGGTTGTATTTAACCTAAAAGGGCAAATTAATATTTGTTTTCTTATGTTTTTAGATTGCTTTTTACATATAATTTAAAGGACCGTTTCCTTTCATTTCATTATCACTTTTTGTGCTTCATTTATAACAATCTCATGTTCTTATCATATTACAATATAACACATTTAAATATTGCTACCTTTTTTAGCTACATTAATCTTTTAAAATGGTCATGGTTTAACATTTAATGTTGAAAATATTGCTACCTTTTTTTTGAGAAATTTTAATTTGACATGAATATTTTACAAATTTTAATATAATATTACAAGATAATATTTATATAATACCAATCTCTACAAAAGATTATTTAATTTTAATCTCAACCATTGAAATATTTTAATAATAAATCTAAGGACTGATAATAGTGGTGAATCGGTGGACCACTTAACTTACTATTTACCGTAGATGATGGAGAAATATTATTAATTTAGTAAGGTATATTTAACAATTTTCTTTGGAGTTCTTGACATGCATGAGATGAACATGTTAAATAACTCAATGGACTTTTGGGGGGACTTGGATGATTCATTGGCCCAATAAAGATTTGGGCATTAGGATCCAATCTTAACCGAATTCTATCGGATGTAGTAATAAATAAATAAAAAATCTATTGGGTGTAGACTCAAAATAATTAAGAAAATACAATATGTTTATAGTTTTAAAATGATATATATAATACAATAATACGAAATAAAAAAAAACAAGGAGAATACTCACAAAGTCACAATTTCACACGCTTTTCATCCTAATTTAGGATTAAAAGGGAAAATACAATGCAAATTATGACTACTCCATGTCACCTATGATGATATCTTATCTAGCAAGCATATTATTCTCTCCTCATTGTCAATAATCACATTCCAAACTGAAATCCTCTTCTATATCAGTTTGATAAAGTTATGTAACATCAATGATTATTTGCCAGTATTGTAGAAGACAATCTTGTTTTCTCATCAATATTAAAAGAAAGCAATATGTCAGATAGACACTTTTTTTGGTCGGTGAAGAAACAAATAACTTGAGATTCAACAACAAAAACAAATGACCAAGTAGCCCAAACTTAAATCATTGAAAGCCCAAAATCATTTCAGGCCGTGGATAGTAGGATCAGTCAATTTCCTTCCTGATGTATAGTGTGGGAACAAAAGCATGTCACACCCAACAAGGCATTTATGAGAGATCACAATCTGTTTCTTAAAAAAAACTAGTTTCAAAAAATCAACAAGTATATCACAATAAGAGGAACCCAAATCAACAAGGCCCGTGAAACACACTATGGTCCAGTCCCAGAGAGAGATCCTACCACGTGAGAACATAATTGTGTTTCAAATCTATGAGATAATAACAACTCATTGTTATACATAGACGTATATAAACGAGAGAGATCCTAGATCAATTGGTTAAGAAAAAAAATGGCTACCACTTGTATTATTCATTGTTGGTCTTTTAATATATTCTTAGCACCTTAAAAATTGTCATTTGTATCACAAGCTTTATTCATATACATAGACGTATATAAATGACAATTTTAATCTGTTACACTCTTTCAGTTTTTCTTTTTAAATCAAATTATTAGAAAACTAGTATTTTGAACATATAACACATGGATAAGGTGTGTGGTTCTACAATGATCAATGATGTAGAAGTGACAAATGAAATATGCTCGATTTGGTATAGTCAACACTTAGCAACTCCCTCCCCTTATGGATTATGATGTACCCTTCCGTGTTTGTTTGGTATCAATATTCATTAATGACTTAAACTTATCCACCATTTTATTTTTGGATTAAATTATAGTGGAATGATCAGAATTTAAAAGCTGCAGAGTATGTGGTCATGGTGAGGGGAAGAAATTCCAAATCTAAATGTAGGAAAATATATATTTTAAAATGAGAGCAAGCAACAATTTAAAGGGAATTCGAATAAGATCTTTCTTATATTTTTTTGCCATGTTAAGGCGAATCACTAAGAAGAAAATCAAGAATAGGAAAAAAACAAACAAGGAATTCTAATCAGACAGTTAATATAATCACCCTACCTAACGAAAAAGTAGAATAAATTGACTTAAAGGCACTTAAGCAATACCACATGGACTCACATCTTGTGCTTTATTCCGAAAGAAATGAATGGCCACAGATAAATTATGTATATGAAACACACTGAAATTTTTGGTGCCAAGTTTTCTTTACAACAAAAATTCGTGTCCATAAACATACATCCAACATGTCTAGGAGACCCATTGAATATGTCCCTAATTTTGATCCAAACCATTTAACAAGATAGAACTAGCTAGCTAGCAAAATCAAAGAGGTCATGAGAAGGTGGAACAATTGCTTAGCTGTATTTTGGAAATTGCTCCTTCTTTTGGAGGAATTTTTAGAGGAATGCTTCAAAAAGTTGAAAGAAGATAGGAATGGCCAATTCTGAGAATGGAATGGGACGAGGAATGTGAGTCCATGAGAGTGGCACCATCTACAGTTCGAAGAATGTTCCTTCCCATGGTTGGGATTTGGGGGTCCCTGAGCAAGATTTTGATATTTGAATTAACTATAAGAGTGGGATGATGAATTCTTAAATCTTAAAGACTAATTTGAAAAAATAATATAAATTATTAAAAAACTAAATGTTATTAATTAAATTTATCATCTTTCTTAATTCTCGTAAATTAATTAAAAATATCTTATATTTAAGATTAGATACAATATATACGTAACTATCTTGAATAAAAATTTAAGTCAAACTCAATCAAGATCTCTAATCTAGATATCAATCTCCCCTCAGAAAAAAAAGAATCTAGGTATCAATCTTTTGACATGTATTGGGTTGTGAGGATATGGGATTAAGGTGAAACATTTAATGACGCGGAATCACTTTTACTCCCTTTTCTGACATGAAATATTTTCTTTTTATTATGGCCTTTGCAACCTAGGATTTATTTATAATGTTATTTAAACAAGAAAAAAAGCTCTCTTTAAACAATTGAATGTGATAAATCTCTCAATAAAAGTTTCTTTCCAACTTTGGTTCAGTTTGGAGCTACGTCTAGCAGCTATGACTCCCCAAACTTTTAATTTTTTCCTTCAGTTTACATCTAATATTTTTTCGATAATTATTTTTAACTAATAATAGTACTAATCAGTGTTGTAAAGATAAATACTCTAAGGACTACTGAGGTCCAAATGTTGAGGCCAACGGATCAATTGGGTGTTGGTACACACGAATTTGAGAAGAAAAACAACTTCTATTACTCACAAGAATAGAAATTACAGAGATTTACAAACTCAAAATAAAACTTCTCAAACTCACACAACACTCACTAGGAATTCTCACTACTGGGATGAATTCACTCTTGGTGTTTCTCGTTGATACTTACAACTGA
>PYAF01000125.1:2276671-2352774 GCA_007407185.1 Glycine tomentella | reverse complement strand
GTTTCCGCGCGACACTCAAATCCCCTCTTTGGGCATACCCAGCAATGAGCGCAGACCAGGCAACCACATCCCCCTTATCCGAATCATCAAAAATATCAGTTGCAACCTTTAAGTTTCCACATTTAGCATGTTGAAGACAATGAGATATTAAAGCATAAAGCACCACAAATAGGAAATCAACATGACTGGACCTATCTCGAAATCTCGGATACAACCCCCAAAACCTAAAAAAAAATTGATCCATTCTCGGGCATTGTTTCAGCGACCCAGAAGAGCAGAGCAGTTGCGGAAAATAGAATGAAAAAACAAAAAAAAAAGGAAGGAAGCTGGAGAGAGTAGAAGAGAAGGCAACACTGGCATTGGACAGTTACTTACCTAGCTTTGGAGGCGACTCACGACGTTGCGGCATTGCCGGTCCAACTGGCGACGAGGCCACGAGAGTTTGACGACGGCGCGGCGGAGTGGCGGACAACAATGTCGGCGCGGGGAGCACTGAGACTCAAAGTCGCGAGGGAGCTGTGACCTAGGTTATGCTTTTTTTGTGCAGGGTTATATAAAAGAAAAATATCTATAAATTTGTTTTTAAATTTTTACAAAGCATCAAAGTCGGTTCTTATAAAAACCGACTTTGAATAATGGTAAACAACGACGGGCTACAACAGACCGACCTGGTTTTTGGAGTATTGTTTAATTAATTACAAAAATGCCACCGGTTCACATACGAAGTCGGTTATTTAACAACCGACGTAGATTGCGCGTCGTGGATTACACATTTTGTAGTAGTGAAGAGATCTTACTAACAATGATTAGTCAGGATCTCAAATAAATATATTAGTTAATGACATGGTCTATTGATATAGTTTGCATTAATAATATAATGACATAAATGTCATGGGTTAGATTTTTGTTGTTGGGGCATTGGTTAGGTTTAGAGAATGAAAAATTTATAAGAATTGTAAGGTTGATTTAATAGATAAAAAAATGGAAAGAGAGATTATATATTCAAATATCTCTCATTAACATTCTAATAAAATTAATAACTAATTTCATAAAAAAATGAAAAACTTTTCTTTTCATTAAAGGCACATTTTATTATATAATAATAATTTATTATAAATCTCGAAACTAGGAAATGTATATATAACCAAGCTTTTTGTTATAATATATAATTAATTAGTATAGGTTGTGTGTTTAAATTATGGTCTAAAACTTTTATAATATGCACAAGTGTTAAGATATCCATAATTTGTTTGTAAAAAAAATCAATACTATAATTAAATACAGATTAATATATTCGTTCAAAAATTATACTATAAAATTGATCTTAGAATTTATCAAAATAAACTCAAAAGTACTATCTTAATAAACTTTATGCATGAATTATGAAGAAACTGATTTTTTTAAAGTACATACATCTAAAAATTAATAAACTAAACAGCTAGACATGCACAATAGACCCCTCCCTACTAGAAGAAATTGCTGAATGGCAAAGGCCGAGTTAAGATCCTCAAATATATGGTTATTGGATGAATGGCGTCTCTGACTCTTGATTTAGCAAGAAAATCTACACAAAAATTGTTCTTTTCATAAATTAAAAATAATTTATTAGAATACAATATTAAGTTTTAAAAGAAAAAATTAACTAAGGTTATTTTTTAAAGATTGTTAAAGTAATTGAAAAATGTAAAATGATATAAATAATATATTAAAAAAAGGTACTAAAGAAATTGAATAAATATTTTAAGAATAAAATATAAAAATTAGAAGTAATAAATTAGCATTTAAAAAAATTACTTCAAATAGTATTTAAAAAAATGAGGAAAATTACTTAAAAATAACTTATATATTGAATAATTAAACAAGTTTTTTATCTAATAAAAAAACTAGAAGGTAAATGAAATTAGTAGTAAATATAACCTAAGTTTCATAGATGTAACTCTAAATCATTTCTATAAAAAAAATGTTATTCTAAATACTTCATAGTCTAGGGAGACAAATTGAAGAATACTGTTTCGGTGTAGAACATTTATTTTGGAGTTGGTAATTTAATAATATTTAATATTACTTATTAAATGTTTTAATATAAAAATTTAATAAAAGAACTATCAAATTATATACTTATATTCCTAATATAAAAAAAAATTATATTCTAACATAACAGGTATAAGACACCGCTGCATTTATGAGTGAGAAGATCTATAATTTATTTAGCTGAATAACTTGTGTTTGATTTTTACGGTAATCAACTGTCATACAGGTGAGATTTGTCTTTGACCCATAAAATTGGGTGACACCCATGATCTTTAACCCAAAAATGAAAACTATTCTATGATAAAATTTGTTCACATTGGTCCATTTATTTATTTAAGAGGAATATGTTACCATTTATTTTATGGGCAAGGAGATCAAACTCAACTATTTTTTTTTCTTTCCTTCTCCCTCAATCATCCAATTCACCTTATATGTCACCAAATTAATTAATCTTAAATGTATTTTAAGATAACTAAAATTATAACTTATTATTATACTCATTAATTCTAGGAAACAAATGAGTGTGTGTTAGCAATTCTAAATATTGAAATATAGTCCGTTGTTTTAGAAAAAAGTATGTTGATAGGTTATACATAAATTTAGGTTTAATTTAAAGAAAATTTAAATTATTACTTGTTTAATATACTTTCTTTAAAAACAAAAAATAGGTGAGTATCTTTATCTTTATAAAGAAACACACTAAAACATCTATAATGTAATTGCTTATACAAGTTGTTTAAAAATAAGATCTGTTCCTTAACAAATATTGTTGTTGGAACATTCAACTTGACGTTTTTTGTACAAGCACCATTACTTTTATAACGTTGTTTAATTATTATTTTTTTAATCAATGAAAGAGGCATCTTCGTCTAGGCCAAAAATTAGTAGACAAATTAGGAAAACTAACTTAAATACTCATTTTAACAACTTTAATATTAGAGTAAGTTTTTGTGTAGAGTTCTTGAATCTATGTAGAATTGTATGATGTATAAATTTAAGATAAATAACTCATTTAAGCAAGTAGATATTAGAGATGTTCTTAGGTGATTAAAATAAATCTTTTAGAATTCTATTTAATTCCAAACCCACCTCATTTTCTAAAAATATGACATGTTTTTTTAATTTAAAAAAGAAAATTACACAATAGGAACATTGGTATATGTTTAATTACCTATTTTTATATAAAATATGATTTTCTCAATTTAATCATTAAATTAATTATGTTTAAATATGTTTTTTGATTTTTATAAGATTTTTTGGATTTTCAATTTGGTCCCTTTTTTTGTACTTCATCATTGTTAATATTTTAAGTGATTCCTAAAATATAGTTGAATTTTTCTTTTAGTCTCTGAATCTTTTTATAGCAACTGATGATATGTTTACAGTCTGATAATGATATTTCATGTTAACAAAGTCATAACGACAAGGGAAAATATAATATTTTTTTTTTTTCTGGGATCAAAGGTCAAGAAAATATTTATTAGAAAAGAAATGTAAAATTTGAAAGTTTTCACCAACTAAAATCATATTTAAGTCTTATAATTACATATTATTCATTATTTGTGTATATATTTTAAAATTATATATTACGTTATTTCTTATGTATATTAGTGATGCATTAAATAAATTTGGATAAATTTAAGATTTTATAAATATCATTGACATGATATTAATTTTTAATTTAATTAAAAACATATTTTGAAATTAAATTATTGAAAATAAAAAAAAGTTATTAAACAATATAAAAATTAAAATTTATATAGAATATATTGATGATGTAGAGATTTTTGCACGATTGTCCAATCTTATATTATTCTATATAGCAGCATCAAACAAATATTACTCTATATAGTAAGTTCTTTTAATTTTTACATCAATATCTTAAAATTATATATAAGTTTATTTTTAATTGATTGATAATATAAAAATCTTTATACTAACCATGAAGACAATTAAAGCCTAAAAATTAACATCATTGGTACTGTTATAAATTAACCCCTCTTTCAATAAATACATTTTTATTTTAATTTCTTTAACTACTATCTTTGAACACTTTTTTGGCCTTTGTCATTATGTGTCGTTGGAAAAGTTATGATTACTATGCACTCCCATATTTTCTAACTCTTCCATAAAATGTCTCAATCACGCAAAATTAAGGAATTTGAATGAAACATAGTGTTTTTAGATTAGACGTCGGTTTCTTAAAAAAAAAAAAAAGTAACGCTTTGGCTAATGGCATCTTTTTAGATTTCTTATTGGTAATTAACTTCCATTATGCATGTATTAATGTTTTCAAGGGTTACAAATAATCTCTAACTTATGTAAAAAAAAAAAAAAAAAAACAATATCGCTTCATAGCGGTTTAAAAGAGAAAGCAATGCCTAAAGTAATAATGTGTTTTGAATTTTTTTCGTAAAAACATTATTTTCAACGTTTAGAACTTTTAGTCTATTTAAGGAAATTGTAAGGGAAAATAGAAGCAATGAGAACCCAATTTTTTTTATATATTAATTCATTCAATCTGAACTATTTTTAGTTCTCCTTCAGGTTTCACTACAATTTTATATCAAAAAAATAGTTTCAAGTATTTTTTTATATTAAGTCACTTCTAACTTTGACAGATTAAAAAAATTAAAGATACAAAAATCAATTCACAATTGAGGATATGAAAGTTAAGCATGGTAACAAAATAACTAGTTGTCCTTTCTTTCCCAAAAATGTATTGTAACCTTCTAAACAAGTTGTATCCAGAGTAGTCAAGAATGTCACTTTTGCAAAGATGCATAGCAAGGCGAACCTTTCGTCGCATCGCACCTTGGTCCTGCAGTTGACGCGCCGCTATTCACACCATATCGTGGAATTTCACAGCCTCTGCAATCGCAACAACGACATCTTAGGTTTAGGGAAGAAGACGACTTGTATGTATCATTTCACTAGGTTTTTTTTAAGAAAAATTATAAGTGAAATGTGTTGCTCCATATAAGGTTTTTACAAGTCAAACAAAATGTTTTACTTAAAGGAAAAACCCCACATTTTATACCCAAACAAACCCGCCTTTCCAATTCGACATCCAGCCTTTGTCCCGCACATTACTCTCGCCCTTTCTCAACCCTATCTTGGCACGACCTTCAACCTTCTTCTGACAACACTATCGGTGACTATTTCGACAACCTGCAACATTCCTTCAACAACCTTTTTCTTCTTTTTTTCTCTTCTTTCAACCTTCTTATTTCCTTTGAACTTTAGCAATTATAGCTTCACCCGCTGAACTTGTTCATCCATCCTCTCAGCCCATTCAATCACCAATAAACTCCTCCAGTGGATCAGTGAAACCTATTTTACCTAACTTGGACATGGCTTGGAAATGGATTAGTCTTTAAGATATCAACAATAGTGAAACCTCCTCCATTTAGTTGTTGGATAGTTTTGTTGAAGAGAGCAATGTTGTTCAAGTGGTTACTAAAAATGGAAGAAACTTTATAATTGGTTGGTAAGAATCTTGACATTCTAAATTTTAAAAGTGTTAAGATTGCCTTGAATGTTGAAATTCCAAATTTTAACCTTGTTGGACAACAACAATAGATTCTAAATTATTAAGATTATTTCTAATTTTAGTTTATGAATTTTTTTGTAGGTAAGTTGTTGGAAGCCAAGAGACCACATTTATTTTGGACACCATGTGTTTCCCATTGTCTTGATTTAATGTTAAAATACATTGACAAGAAAACGAGAGTGAAAAAAACTATCCAAAAGGGGATTAGTCTTGTGGTCTACATTTATAACCACTCATTGGTATTGAATACTATGGGGAGGTTCAACAACATAACTGAATTCGTTAGGTAGGTTGTCAACTTACGTTCTATTCCAGGTTTTCCAGCTTGAAAGTGAAGACAATCTTTCTTTGCATCACAATGAGTAGGCCGGGACAAAGCCAGAGGAAGTCGTTCACTCTAGGAGTCATTTGGGTAGATCTTGTCAGTTCATAACAAAAACTGCATCCGGTGGTATCCTATCGTCGTAAAAAAATCATTCATTGCTTCAAAAAAGGAATGAGCTCTCACAAATTTCATTTTTTTGGCCAGATTTCGCGTATCAGAAATTTCGTATAGAGAGAAGAATTGTCCTTATTCTTGTTGTTGTTAAACAGGCCGTGCCTTTGGTCGAATGTTTGCCACAAACTTCTTGACATTATAAAGGTTGCATGATAATAAAAAAAAAAATAAAAACCTTTGAAGGATTTTACTTTTGATGATTGGTTGAAGTCAAAGGTACCCAAGGAAACTAAAAGAAAAAAAAAAGCAACTAACATAGTGTTCATGCCTAGTTTTTGGCTTGATGTGATTTATACCCTCAAGGGTATGAGCCCGCTTGTTGAAGTTTTGAGACTAGTGGATAATGAGAAGAAACCTGTTATGGGCTATATATATATATATATATATATATATATATATATGAGGCTATGGATAGGGCCAAAAAAAACTATCGAAAATACATTCAATGGAAACAAAGAGAAGTACATGGAGGTGCTTGACATAATTAATAAAAGATATGAGAGCCAACTTCATCATTCATTGCATGCAACAAGTCATTATCTCAATCATCAATATTTTTATGGAAATCCACGTCTAGAAAATGATCCAAAAGTGACAAAGAAGTTGTATAAGTGTTCAAATTAGGGCTATTTGCAACTCAAGAGGGAGACAATGATGCAAATACTTAACTATTTGTTTATAGAAGATCTGGTCACCACATGGGTTATCCCATGTCAATAAGACAAAGCAAAAAAAAATCATTGTGGTATGAGATTTTTTTATTAAATATTGTCATATAAGTGTATTTATTGTTGTATAATCATTTTTGCAGTTGTGTAATGGTATAAATTTTAATTAGTTGTTAGAATGGTGGAACAATTTTGGATCAATGGCTCCAAACTTACAAAGGATTGCTAAGCTTAGCATATAGTTTATCGGGATGTGAGAGGAATTGGAGCATCTTTGAGCATGTAAGTAATTTACCAAATTACTTCATTTTAAAGAGTTTAATTAAGAATGAAAAAGTGAAACTATTTTTTTATCTTTATATATAAAATAAGTTCATCCTAAAAAGAGAAGTAGACTCAAGAATCAAAGGTTGCAAACTTTCACTACTAAAAAATAGGCTTTTAACATCGATTTTTTTGGGCTTTCAACATCGGTTAAAAAAATTGATGTTGAAACCACTAACGTTAAAAGTATCAACGTTAACATCGATTTTCAAAAATCGATGTTAATAAAATTATACAACATTGGTTTTTAAGAAAAATCAATGTTGTTTAATGAAAAATAAGCGAAACAAAATGTAAAATATGCATTAAACAACATCGATTTTACTATAAATTGATGTTAAATTATGAAACAACATCGGTTTTTAGTAAAAACCGATGTTGATGTGCATGATTTAACATCGTTTTTAGTAAAATTGATTTTGTCTTATGTATATCAACATCATTTTTTAGTAAAAAAAACCAATGTTGTTTAATGCACACGACCGGTTATGTCAAACAACGATGTGAAAATACATTTTTATATCGATTTTTTCAAAACCGATGTTGATTAGTACTTACAACATCGGTTTTGTTTAAAATTGATTTAGAAGTGTCTTTCTCACATCGATTTTTGACAGAACCGATGTTGTATAATCTCTTTATACATCGTTTAATGCATAACCGATGTATAATGTTATTTTTTAAAAAAAATATGGTATATGCTCTTTATTTCTCTCCCTGTACTTTTAAAAGACTTATTAAAAACTTAAATAAAAATTTTAATGCACTTCTATGAACAAGTTGGTAGCCATAATAGTGCAAACTGAGTAAATTGAGAAGAATAAAAATTTGTCCAGAAAGTCAGGGAAAATTATCAACAATCATGATAGATAGTGATGAATGCTCACTCAAAAGTTACTTAGTTACACACAAACAAAAACTATCCAAGAAATATTAACACAACAAAATATAAAAATCTAATTCAATGAAAAACAAGTTTTATGAACCAAGAACACTATTGTTTCCCTTGATATGGTAATATGCGTGATATAAAAACACACGTGGCACATATAGGCTGCATTGTATGCTTTAAAATGCGAAAGTATGTCTCAAAGACAATAAAGAGTGTTTCAGTTTGCTAATTCCCCTAACTTCAAACGCTACTTCAAAGAGATTCATTGTTTTTGTAGCTTCTTCTCATATAAACCATATCTGAAAATGAATAGAATACTTCAACACAACCAAGAGGGGGGTGAATTGGTTGAATCTTGGTAAATTAAAAATTTAAAATCAGAGTTACCACAGGATCTTTATCACTTTAAAAATTATTTCAAAACCAAGAATCAATATTCAATCAAATTTCTTTTTCAAGAAGAATAGAAAACAGAGTATAACTTTATGTGCAATGAGATTGATTCACAAACAAAGCAATTAAGAGATGAATAGGTGAGAAGAAAGATTAGCCACAGATTTTTATACTGGTTCACTTCAAACACTATGAAACTACATCCAGTTCTTCCACTCAACACTAGAGTAGAGTTCCACTATTGCAAAAATATTCTTACAAGCAATTACAAGTCTCTCTTTATCAACTCTAGATAAAGTTCAGAAGTCTAAAATACTATTAGACCCTTAGAGACCAAAACCCACATTGAGAACACTACTCAGCTATCCTTAGAGAAACACTATCTCTAAACATGTAAGAAACCCATTTACAATAGACTAATCTTTACAAAAAATCAAATAACAGTTTTACACCTTCAAAGAATAAGGAAAGATATCACCTGATAATCCAAGAACTCATGCAAATGAATGATTCAACAGGTTGAATGACAGATTACAAACTCAATGCATTCCTCTCCTTATGCTTTGATGAACAATGATGCTTCACTGCTTTGAATCAAAAACCCATAAGAATTTGTGAAGCCCAGATGCCTTTTGAAACTCAGAAAGTCACTAATGAAAGCTTGTGAATACTCAGATTTCGAAATTCTCAAGTTATTTAAAAAACACATAGCAGTGTGTTCTATTTATAACAACTTTCTAACTGAAAATAATCGATTAAACACGCTCCTGTAATCGATTATTTTACATATGTAATCGATTAATCCAAGAATGTAATCGATTAAAGTGCTCCTAATTGGTTCTGAGTTTAGGCTATGAACAATATAATCGATTATTCCGTGAAGTAATCGATTAAGCCAGACAAACATGTTTTTTTCTAAATGCATTGATTAATTGATTACTGACTATGGCAATCGATTAAGACAGTCAGACACATATTTTCAAATGAACTACATAATCGATTAAAACGATATGTAATCGATTACCTTAGTAGAACATGTTTACCATAGGCACGGATATAATCGATTATGACCATATGTAATCTATTAAGACAGTCAATATGATTTTCCTATTTTGGCCTATGTAATTGATTAATTCGATATGTAATCAATTACTATGTTCTTGATTTGTTTTCTAAAAGGCACGAAGAACAAAATAATCGATTCCAATACTTATGTAATCGATTACTACAGTAGAACTTCATTTTTCCAAAAACTTTGCTTGTTTAAATGCATTTCTAGTTAATTGCCTTTACTAAGACCTTTGATCTAACAATCCTAGATGAATGATTCATGCATGATATGCTCAATTGGATTATCAGATCATAAACTCCCTTTTACATTAATCAAATTGGTCTTCAAGCTTTCTTGGAACTTTTATCCTTGAGTATGTTGAAAACACAAAACACTTAAGCCTTGATTCCTTGCTCATTTGTACATGGCTTCACTTGAATGAACAATATCAAGTCATCCATGTGGATATATCTGCAAAACAAAAAACAATAAGAAAACAAAGAAAAAGGAAATAAGCTCATATTCCAATAGCTCTGCAACAACAATAGTTATACTATATTATTTTCTGATAATTTTGTTGAAAATATGTTATAAGCTTTTAATTTTTATACCAGGACATATAATTACTTGTATATAAATTAACATGAAGGAAACTCGATTTCAGAAGGTTGTTATTTATCATTGGATTATGATGGTAGAAGTTATTACAAGTTAAAGAAACAAGGAAACAAGAAGATATATTCCCTACATCTGTTCTATGGGAGGCCAATTCATTCTACAATAAACAAATAATTTTCATCTTGAAATCCATATATATATATATATATATATATATATTAGTAAATGAAAATGATGTTGCCTTTCTAGCACTACAACAATTGAAGGAGGCTCGGAGCTCATTTATACCAGAACCATAAGGAAAAGTTTAATTCAACAAAGAAAGAATATAAAATTACGAGAACAAAATTTGCATTGATGGGGAAATAGAAGTACTGATGATCAAATGTTGAAGGCAATGAGAGAAAATGGAAGAGGACTTACTATAGTACATGGATTGGCATATTGAAGCCTAAATTACCAAATAAATTTATACACGTATGTCATATCAAATTCCTGAAATATATATATATATATATAATTACTTTCATGTATAATTATATATATAATTGAAAATGAAAATATATATATATATATATATATTTATATAAGCCAGCAATTCTCACCATGAAAAGTACTATCATCTTTATTAATTAGACTCTTTAAGGGTGGAGAAGCAGACAAAAACTCAACAAAACATGTCACATCATTCTCACTTATGCCAGACAGCCATGGTTAAGAAAGCATGATCCACATTGATTGAGTCTGTAACACTTGTCTCAAGGAAAGGAATTCTAAGCTCATATGCAAATACCTGTCATTCATGGTCATAAAGTATATGTTAGACGAACAAAGTTTGATTATCCAACTCTTTATATTAACTGATATTTCATGCACATGGTTCTATAAAAAAAAACAACTCTATATTATAAATTAAATATAAATAATATCACAACATTGAACAAGTAACATTAAATGCAAATCTGACCAATCCAAAGATATGCAGCCAATAGTAAAAATAGCAATACATGAATTCAAAAGATCTTTAATTCTAATTTATTTAAGAGAAACTGAAATCCAAGTTATAGGCAATTCTATCAAGATAGTGTACATCCTCTCTAATGGCTCTTGCATTGGTGATAGAACAAAAGTGAAAAGAATTGAAATTTTTTCTTATAATGAAAATAAGACACAAAAATTAACCTGAAGATACAGTGGTGAATTTCTTATTAAAAATTTCAAGGTTCTCATTCTCAAAGGAAATATGGAGAAAATAAGACACAAAAATTAACCTGAAAAAGTGTCACTTTATCCAACTTCGGCAGAATTCCTAGAGTTACATCAGACCCTCTAACATTGTCTTCTACATAGTTCAAATCTATTCATATTCATTCAACAACTTTTATTAATTATGACAGGTTGAGTATAAAAAGTTTACTGAAATAAAAGACCTCCCCTAATTTAGCCAATTAAAATTTCAAGCAAAAACATATATATACCAAGTAGAGGGGTGCTACTAAGGTATCAAGCACTGCAGGAATTTACAAGATCACACATAGGGATCCCAGCATTGGCATGGGCTAACGTAGCAACATTTAAACAAGCAGACCTAGTTCCTGCCAAAGGCATGCCAAGAACAGAGGTTATATAAAAGTACAAAGACATGTTTTAACATTGCCAAAATTTAATGGGGACATATTAACAGAGAAAATAAAATGACAATTAGAGGAGAAGCACCCTTTCTTCCCAATTTATGTTGCTTTGCAATTTCTTGATTCACTTTCTCTCTGACCAGTTCCCAGCATCTTGCAACTGACATATGAATGAAGTCCTCACTTGCACAATTTTCCAAGGAAACCTGGGATAGGGAGCAACTTTTGAAGAAAAAAAATACATGGACTTAAACCAATAGTATGTCATGAAGTGCAAAGTAGAGGAGCCAAGAATCTTCCATCAAACTTTTGCCCACATAGTAAGGGATAAAATTCAACAAGATAAGCAACAAAGGATTTAAATTAAGTCCAAGTACATCAACAAATTTACATCAGATATATGAATTATGAAATACCTTTCCAGACATACATACAAAAAATAAATATACAAGGCCAATTGCATGACAAAAGCCTCTAAATGAAAATAAGGAGCAAGTACCATAAATAGAAGCCAACCACGTCGAACATCAAGTATTTCTGAAATATAGTAACAAATAATGGATGGATCTAAGACATTTATGTATCTAACACGACTTCTAAATTCTGCATCAATTAATTTAACTTTCATAAATACAAAACTTACAAACTCAATTAAACATTGTCATAAACTGTAATTCATTAATGACAAAGTATACATACCCTTTAGAAATATAGCTTGACTATTGCACTAAGACTTTCCAGAAGCACTACTCCAAATTCTAATGGTTCAACATTGAACTTGATGCGTCAGACAACCTTTGCAGTCATCATCAGGTTTTGGGCAAAACAAATAATTATAAAATAATTATTGCACCAAGAGTAATAAGTAATATAGAACAACAAATAATAAAATAATTACCTAAATATCACTTTTTATAAATCAAAAGTATAACTACAATCAGTAATTCTACCTTTCTTGAGCTCTTGCAATAACAAATTTAGTTTAAGAGTTATGTCATCATGACAATCACAAGCTTGTCATTTGGGGCCTTAGAAGAGGCGAGGTTGAGGTTTTATGGCAGTGTTGAGGTCCTGCAAGACTTCATGCAGATGAGCAGAGTATTTATAGAGAGCAATGCAGTGATTCCTTATGCTGTTGGAAAGTTCTATCAATACTTTCGATACCTCTGCTGCAAGCTGAATGCACGGGTCCTTGAACATGGCTCTAACAGATCTAGGTGTTTGAAAAAAGATTTTCAAATCATAGCATTAGTGGGATTATAAATAAAAATCTTGAAGAATTACTGAATGTTCAAATAATGATAAATTTTATGAAGCATTACATGAATTTTTGTTCTCAAGCAGCCATGTAGGGCTACCACAGTATAACCAAATTGACGAAGTACAGCTCCAACTTTTACATATTCCTGCCATGGAAACCTGTGACAGTTCCTTTAATACCTTGGCTCCCAACTTACATGCAATGCCTGCCCAATTTAAAATAGAAGATCACTTGTTTCATTCAATTCCAAGAGAATGAATGTATTAAAATGAACTAATTAATATACGACTCACTCCATGCCTTACCAATGTTTCATCAATGGATTTTGAATCCAAAACAGCCTTGTAACCTTTGTATATTGGATCCTCAGACAATTTCATATCTCCATAGCCTTCAATTTCTCGATAAAAGTACTCATTCACACAAGCTGCAATATTTTAATTACCTCCACTATTTTAACTTAAACTTATAGAGTAAACTTCATGCATAGGAAATGATAAGGAAAACAAGTATTATAAACCACTGGGACTTCTATGATGAAGACAAATACAATTAATATTCATAGAAAAAAGCATATGGAAATTAAATTAATATTTATAGCAAAAAAAATTTAAAAATAAAATTTAGAAGAAAAAAAATATACAATACAATATGAAAGATTAAATAAAAATGACATTACCTAAGTAAAACTATAAAGAAAGAAAAAAGCGATAATCTAACTAATAAGGTAAATATTTATTAGTTTCTTAAAAACTGCAAATGATCTATCTATTTCAATACCCACAAAGTATATGGTTAAGATTTGTTTTTTCTTTATAGAGATTCGAGATTGAGAAACAGATCAACAATTGAAGCAAATGTTATACAACAAGAGAAACACGTACGGAACTGATATATTCAACAAAATAAAGCGCAAGTCATATGAATTAATAATTGAACATGTGACAAAGAAGCATCTTTGTTGCTACTTGCCTAGGACCGAAGCTTAGGTCCATTCATTAGAGCCATTATTAGTAAATGAACCTTAGTCCCAACAACATGAACAGAAATAGAATTCAATAGTTGCTCTGTGACAAGAAATATTGTCGAAAATAACAATTAAATTCACAGGATCGAAGCATTGAATGAAAAATTATGAAGCAAAAAAAAAAGAAAAAATTAGAAACCCTAAATCCCAAATTGAAACTACCAGACTCAAATTGAACAAATTGAAACCCAAAATCCCAAACTGTTTTCCTTTACCTGCACGAGCGTAGCACCGAATCATGATAGCAAAGGTTCCAATGGAAGCCAACATTTCTTTTTCTTCTTCTCGAGCGTGATGGAGAACAAGTTTCCACTCGACGTCGAACTTCATCGCCCTCACGAGCTCGTTGACTATGGCTTCAAAGAGCTTGTGGTCGGGCATGAAGACGGGCAGTGTCTGGGCCCAGAGGAAGAGCGAGTGCAGCAGCTTGGGTAACGAGCCGAAGCGATTGAACATGGTGAGCAGTATCCCGGTCGTCGGTGTGGAGGTTGGAGATGACGGGGAAAGCGTTTTGGTTGGGAGAGGGAGGAGAGTATGTGACAAGGTTTGAGAGAGCGAGAGAGCATTGGGTTGGTTTGAACTTTGGAACTTTGGCAACAAAACACTAAGAACACAAATACAATGAAATAAGGGAAAATGAAGGAGTGTTGTGCTTCGAAAAAACACAACATCGGTTTCCATAAAAACTAATGTTGTCTTATGCTTGTTAACTTAACATCAACACAACATCGATTTTTTAAAAATTGATGTTAACATCGACACAACAACATCGATATTAAAAAAACTGATGTTAACAAAATCAATTTATCGATTTTTTTCAAAAATTGATTTTCAAAAGCTTTTTTCTAGTAGTGTTTGGTATATATCAAATATAATCAATCACTTAAGGAGTGTTTTGATTGTGAAGTTGCGAAAGATTCCATTGTCTTGAATGAGGTTGATGAGAGTAATTAATGGTTGTTGGGAGAAATGACAAATGAAGATGAAGAAGTTGTCCAAGAATATTAATTATAGTTCGATGATTTAACTTGGGGAAATGTGGTAGTTCTAATTGGGGCTGGGAAGCTTAATACATACACTAGACAACATACAAGAACTAAAAATGCAATTGTAACTTTTAGTTCTAGGCCTATTGGTGATGAAATTGGAAGTCAAGAGGAGGAAAAACAAATCTACAACAGTGCAAGTGATGAGGATGACGATGCAATGCTTGGCCTTATAGCTAAAGATGTTTTGCATTGAATTTGTTATTTGACTCTAGCCTTTAAGCCATAGAGGCTTAATCTTTTTTATTTGATTTCATTAATTGTTTGTTGTTTTAGACATGCAAACAATGAGTATTTTTCTATTTTGAATATGGTGATATGTTGTTTTGAGAAACTATTGTGAATCCTAATTTTGAGTGTGTTTAATTTTAAGTGTCTTTATATATATATATATATATATATATATATATATGATTTGTTAACATACATACTCTTATGTTAGAGTATTTTAGCAACCTACGCTGAATTATTTAGAGCAAAAATTAAACTACTTATTTTGTGATAATAAATTTATTTAGGGATAATATGATAATTTATTCTTTATATTTTAGAAACTCATTTATTTCTCTTCCCCACTCATTCTCCGAGAGAGAATGAGTAAGAGAGAGAAATAAATGAGTTTTAAAAATATAAATATTAAATTACCATATTATTCCTAAATAAATTTATTATCACAAAATAAGTAGTTTAATTTTTGCTCTAAATAATTCGGCGTAGGTTGCTAAAATACTCTAATAGAGAGTATGTTAGCAAACCCCTGTGTGTACTTAGGGTTCAAAATATTGATTATCCCGTTACTGCTATCATGTTATGATATTTTTGTAGGGAGATGTTATGCATTGCTATCCACTATTAAATACAATAAGTGTACTACCTTCTTGCTTATTAATTGACATGCAATTTTTATGTTGAGAATAAAAATTAGGTTGTTATTATTTTGGGTATATTGTGTGAATTGAATTATTATTTTGTGTTATTATCATGCATGTAACTTAGTTTTTTACTTAAGAATGACTTGTATATTATTGCAAAGGTATGTTTATGTAATATGTCTATAAGGAGATATTGCTTAATTTGTAAAAGTTGTTAATTTAGGTATCTAATTTTCTTTGAATTCAATTTGTCATTGTAATTTGAATCTTCAATTGTAATTATTTATTTGACACTTAAAAACTTGATTGCACTCCTAAATATCCATAGCTAAATATATTAAAGATTGCCATGATAATGTCATGGGGAATTTGATCATGTGCACATAATATATATTTATTTACTTTCCTTTTTGAAAATTTGTAGTTGAATTTGGATTTGGCCTTGTGTGAATGAAGTAAGAAAAGTGTGGCCAAGGTTGGGGGTAGGTTTCTTCAAATTGAGATCATTATAGGAATGAGATATTCTACCTTAGATTAATTACAATAACACCATATGTTCTTAAATTGCTTATAAAATGTTCTAGGTTTGCTTTTAGACATTGAAGGAAAAATATGTTAAAAATTAATTTAAATAGTATTGTTTAGAAAATTATTTGAATAAATCATGGTCTAACCCTTAATTTTTCCTATTAATAACATGTTATACTGCATTTAGTATTAGGAGATCAAGCTTATAAGATAATTTATGATTATACAAATTTTCTTAAGTTGTATACTTATATTTGTTTTATCACTTCTATCTACCAATAATGCAACACCTACACAAAGAAAATTACGTTCAATGTGTATTCATTATGAACAAGTAAATATTTTATAGACACTAGACGAACGTATGTAATTAAATGACAATACTTTCAGAAACCTCAACCTTCAAAATATTTATCACTCTTCAAAAGGAACCTTGTTAATTATTCTCCTATTATAAGTATTGTTTGAATTATGATAAAAAATGTTGACGACCAATTAGGGATCAAAAGGGAGTGAAGCAATGCTAAACAATTTGAGAACAACATGTGTTATAAGTTAGAAGACTCTTGTCAGTAATTCTATTATAACTATTGTTTGAATTACCATAAAATTTGATGACCAATTAGGCATCAAAACGGAGTGATGCAATACTAAACAATTTGAGTAAGAAATGTGTTATAAGTTAGAAGACTAGAATAGTCAAGTAAGTTATATATTTACATCCAAATTTGTATTCCCATTAATGTTCATTCCTAAAATATTTTCATTTTTTTAACAGAAAGCAGTGTCACTCAAGATAATACACAATCCACATCTCTACATAATCAATATGATAATATTAATTTCATATAGTAGCAAAACAATGTGACATTGCTTTAAGTTAAAGTTGATTAGATTCCATAGTTAACAATTCAGCAATTAAAGAATTATAACCTCTCGATGAAACAATAGACTTAAATTTTCCTTGAGTATTTTATGTTAAATCAAATATGTGATGTCTATGGTTGATGTTTTGGATTTAAACAAGAATATCATATATCTCATCACAAAATTTCTATTCGAAGCAATACTATAAACTAACTTTGCATAATATTAATCCATTGTCTTAGTTATGTATCATGGTCCAACTAGAACTTGTAGCAGCAAAAGGGTACCTAGAAAATGGATCACTTTACATGATCCTACTAATTGTAGAATCTATGATGATATTCTTGCCTAAATCGAGAGTATTAGCAAGAGATCACATATGATGTTTTCTTATAGACTCAACCAAGTTCTTCATCTTCTCCCTCCCTCCTATTTTCTTGGACAATAATTACTTCTACATATGCACCTATAACATTAAGCAACATTGAGTATACACTAAATAAATTAAGCAATATTGAGACAAGTCAAGGTTAAAGTATAAGTATGCACATAATGAGCCTTAAAATTGTATATTATAGCACACATGAATCTTTACTATGAAACACAAGTATGTGATGTTGTCTATGATGATTTTAGGTCCAAAATTGGTCATTCAGTCTAAATATTAAGAAATCACATTTTGTGGTGGTTCAAAACTGTCACTAAGTGGTTTTAAACAACCACAAAATACACATTTCAAAAAAATGAATCAATATTAAAAATTAGAGGACTAAATTGAACCTAAAAAAATTAGAAGACCAAATTGAATCGATTTTAAAAATTAGAAGATCAAATTAAACCAAAAAAGAATTAGAGGATAAAATTAATTCTAAATAATATATTAGAGGACCAAAAACTAAGTTAACCTAAATTAATTTACATCATATGTAAACTTGCTTAAATACAACGTATAAGACGACATAAAATATGCCCTATTTGTGAGAAGAAACCAATTACCATCAACTTTAACACTAAAGAAAGACAATATAGCATGACCATTAGAGATATTTCAAATAAAATCATCCTTGTTATAGAATAAAGAAAGCTTTAAATGACATTTAAGAGAATAAAAATGCTCTCTAGAGGTATTAATTGGAGGGTAAATTTATCAAAAAATGAAGGACGACAATGTTATAGTTGATAAACGTAAAAGAAACACATTTAAAAGAAAGTTCATCAATGAATAAAACACAAATTAAATGTGATGCATATAAAAAATATGTCACTATTTTTGAAATACTTCATTCTCAACATACGTGTAAAACAAATATTTATGTGAATGTTAGACTGAATTTACATATAGGGAGAATGTGAGAATGTGAGAAGATCTATCTCTATTGTGAGGTGATAAGAAGAAGACTTACTTACCTCCAATTTCTCATATATTGTCCATAAAATAGAGAAGATTTTCAGTGTTTAAGTTGCATACAAGTGTCATAAAAGGTTTTTTTTTAATGTTAAATTTTAGTTACTAATTCATTTGAGACCTAATTGAAGTTCTTAGTGAGATATTTGTTAGAGTAAAAAATTTGTTGAGATCTTAAAAATTAATGTGATGTATGAGACACATAAAGTAACTTAAGATTCATGGAGTATGATTTCCTATTTATCATTAGAGATGTTCTTATCTTTTTTTTTTTTATGATCTAATCTTGTTTTTCTGGGTACAAAACACTTCACTCATGTAAGTATTTGTTTATTTGTTAGCATTAATTTCTTTCACTTAATTAAGTTATTTTTTTATTTCTGTTCACATTTGTTTCTCGAACAATAATTTGGCATTACTAATACTAATTTTAGTCTCCTGGTTGACTTTGTGATCAATAATTTCTCGTATGGTAAATTATTCTGAAATCATCAGTAAAAAAAAAAGCTTCAATATTATTGTCACGGTTGACTCTGCACAAAATCTGCAATCAAATCCAATAATTTACCGGGGGCTCCCTCTTCAAATCCTGCACGCTTTTCAACTTGAGAAAAGGAAATTTGAGAAACGAAAAGGAAAAAAGAGTGAAAATTGAAAAAAGAAAAAAAAAAAAACGGAAAGGGGAAAAAGAAGCATTAGAGCTCCCACGTCACCGAAAATCCATGCGCATTCTTCCCTACCACATGGTCCATCACTATTGAAACTTTACCTTTATCTTAACCCATGTTGGGTTAACTTAACCACAGCAGGCGGTCACTTCCTAACCTAACTTCACACTGTTCCCTGTTGGTCCCCCAATTCCCCTAAACTCATTCACCTCTTTCCCCTTTTTCATTGACACTCAAATAAAAGAAAACAATAAAAAAAAAAGAGAAAAAAACCTTATCTACATATTATCATAAAAGTAATCATATAATTATAGTTCTTTTTTCTCACCATGAGCATATAAATAGGAAAAATAGATGGTTTTATACATATATATCCACCTCTTCTCCTTCTATATATGACTCTATTCTCTATTCCCCTAGGTCTATATATGTACAGCCTAAGCTAAACTAAACTAAACCCTTGCCTTCCAAAGATTCCCTCTCTCTCTCTCTCTCTCTCTTTCTCTCTCTCTTAACACTTCATCAGCAAATTCAGAAACACTGCAGTGTATAAACCTTTGCAGAGAGACATATATCCCTTCTCAGACCAGTTAGTTAAGTAACGGTTTTCTCGTTTCCATATTTTCTCATTTTCTTCCCAATTTACCCTTGTTTTTGCTCTTCAGTTTCTCTCTTATGCCATCCAACTAGGTAGTTAGCAGAGCTTTTTCCATTTTTTTGAGAAATTAAGAGAAAGGGAAAAATGATAACCTGGGGAGATTTCTACACGGTGATGTCGGCGGTGATTCCGCTGTACGTGGCGATGATCTTAGCGTACGGCTCCGTGCGGTGGTGGAAGATATTCTCGCCCGACCAATGCTCCGGCATAAACCGCTTCGTGGCGATCTTCGCCGTTCCGCTCCTTTCGTTTCACTTCATCTCCCTGAACAACCCGTACGCGATGAACTTCCGGTTCATCGCGGCGGACACGCTCCAGAAGATCATCATGCTCTTCGCCCTCGCAATCTGGACGAACTTCTCCGCCAACGGGAGCCTGGAGTGGATGATTACCATTTTCTCCCTCTCCACATTGCCGAACACGCTCGTGATGGGAATCCCGCTGCTCATCGCCATGTACGGCGAATACTCTGGCTTATTGATGGTGCAGGTGGTGGTGCTGCAGTGCATCATCTGGTATACGCTCCTCCTCTTCCTCTTCGAGTACCGCGGCGCGAAGCTTCTTATAATGGAGCAGTTTCCAGAAACCGCTGCTTCTATAGTTTCTTTCAAGGTTGATTCCGACGTCGTTTCACTCGACGGAAGGGATTTTCTGGAAACGGACGCCGAAGTCGGCGATGATGGGAAGCTTCACGTGACGGTTAGGAAGTCGAATGCTTCTAGAAGGTCCTTTATGATGACTCCGCGGCCCTCTAACCTCACCGGCGCGGAGATTTACAGCCTCAGCTCCTCTCGTAACCCCACGCCACGTGGCTCCAACTTCAACCACGCAGATTTTTACTCCATGATGGGGTACGCGCCGAGGCATTCTAATTTTGGTGCCGCGGATTTGTACTCCGTGCAGTCCACGTCACGCGGGGTCACACCGCGTCCCTCGAACTTCGAGGAGAACTGTGCGTCTGCTGCTGCAACGACGCAGCAGCAGGCCATCAGCTCCCCAAGGTTTGGGTTCTACCCCGCCGTGCAGACAGTGCCCGCCGCATACCCGGCTCCCAATCCGGAATTCTCTTCTTCCGGGTTAACGAAGAGTGTGAGCAAGAATTCGCAGACACAGCCTCAGCCTCAGATTCAGCCACAGATTCAAGCTCAAGTTGCTCCTTCTCCTCAACCTCAAGTAGCTCAACCTACCAACAGTGGGAACAAAGCCAACCACGATGCTAAGGAGCTTCACATGTTTGTGTGGAGCTCCAGCGCGTCGCCTGTCTCTGAAGCTGGCGGCCTCCACGTGTTTAATGGGGCTGATTTCGGAGCGTCTGATCAATCCGGTCGCTCCGAACAAGGTGCCAAGGAAATTAGGATGTTGGTTGCTGATGACCACCCTCAAAATGGAGAAACCAACAAAGGTACTAGATTCTTCATTTTACAAAACTTAGATGCAGTTCCTTTAATAAGTACTTTTAATTCTGTTTTCTTGTCAGAACAACACGGAAAACAATTAGAATTGGAGTTTCTGATTGGATAACAAGTTAACAACACTGCAAGTACTTATAGAACTGAGTTTAAATTTGGTCCATTTTTTAAAATTTTGAGGAAACGATTTTGATTTGGGTGATTGTTGGTTGGAAATGAAGCTGCAGCAGAAGGAGAGTTTGGTGGTGAAGAATTGAAATTTCCAGGTAAAGAAGGAGAACAAGTTGAGGAAGAGGGAGAGAAAGCAGGACCCGCTGGTTTAAACAAGCTTGGTTCAAGTTCAACGGCGGAGCTACACCCGAAATCAGCCGTTGCCGCTGCCGGGAAACATATGCCTCCGGCGAGTGTGATGACCCGTCTCATACTGATTATGGTGTGGAGGAAGCTTATCCGCAACCCCAACACTTACTCCAGCCTCATTGGTGTCATATGGTCCCTCGTGGCGTTTAGGTAAGTAAAATTTAAAGTCAATCTGAGAGGACGATGATAGTGGCCAATTTTTTGACATGGTCTTGACTTTTAGGGTTTTGTTTATTACTGTGTAGGGTGGTGGTTATAATTTGTTGTTGACGAAGGTCTGATATATCATTATTAAATTAATTCATTGCAGGTGGCATGTGCAAATGCCCAAAATAATAGAGAAATCAATCTCCATACTGTCTGATGCTGGTCTTGGAATGGCTATGTTCAGCTTGGGTAAGTGGTCGTGTAATAATTTCTCCAAATTCTTGCTCTCCCAATAATTTCATTCTCCCTTTATTTGTAATTCCTTTCCCTCTTTCACTAAAACAGCCTTCTTTATGATAACCCCTTTTCTAGTGTAAAAACGTACATTGAAGAGATCGAGTAACTGCAATCATCATGTGTGATGGCATTTAAATAGTTTTGTTCAATTATTTTTCTTTGTACTTTTAATTTTAAAATATATATTAAATTAAATATGTCAATTATTGTAAATTTTTTAATATTTGAATTATAGTTTGGTTGAAAAATGGAATCACAATGAAATGAACGGGGTACACCGGCACTTGATTGAATGTGATAGTGTGATGAATCTATGAAAAGTAAGGATTTGGGGGAAAGCAAGTAATAAGCAAGTGATGACCGTCCATTGTATATTATAGTTTGTTACCACATAATAACACAAGAAGCAGATGATGTTGTTCACTTGACGATAATATGGGGATTGCATAAGTGATAGTGCAATGTCCCCGACATGTGGGGTCTGGTTTGAACAACGTCGCTGTGCGGTCCAGGGCGGTTGTGGGGACCACCGTTACCATTTTTGGACCCAAATTAGGCAAAGGTAGTTGATTTAGACGAATCAAGCAGTACTACAAATATCTTTTCATACATCAAACCTAAAAGCATTTTTTTTCCCATTATTTCAAGACTGTAAATTTTAGATGCCTTATATTTTTTTTTCACCTTTTACCCTTTTAGCTAATATATGATTGAGGAGTAATTAAAAAGGTTTAATTCAATCAGTTAACTTGGATGCATCAGTTGTTATAAATTGTATGTTAAAACTGTTTTAGATTTCTTACCAATAAATTTTAGATGCCTTATATTTTTTTTTCACCTTTTTGTGGGTTTGGTGCTTGTAGGTCTGTTCATGGCTCTTCAACCTAAGATAATTGCATGTGGGAACTCTGTTGCAACATTTGCCATGGCTGTTCGATTCCTCACAGGTCCCGCCGTCATGGCAGCAGCTTCCATCGCTGTTGGCCTACGTGGCACCCTCTTACGTGTAGCTATTGTTCAGGTAATCAACCTTGACATGTAATCATGTTTGATTAATAGGAAACTGTTTATCCTTACTTGCGCGTGTAAATTACTTTAATTTAATATCTTGGAATGCTACAGTCAAAGTTAGAGATTTTGAATATTTAGGAACACTATGGTTCTATACATTCTAATATAGAGTGGTACGTACCAATATATATCGCTAATACAACTAATTAAATAAGTAGTGTAATTCATAAAATTTTGAACTTTAAAGAATTTTAATTTTTAATCGATAATGTTGAGTGTGTTCAAAAGGGTTATTACTAACATATCTTATATGAAATTTTAATGTCAATATACCTGTTAAATATTATTTTAAGAAAAAGATTTGTAGTGTTAGCTTACGGATTTGCACCTATCCTTGAACATAGGCTGCACTACCACAAGGGATTGTTCCATTTGTGTTTGCTAAGGAGTACAACGTCCACCCAGCCATTCTTAGTACAGCGTGAGTAACTAAACTTTCTTAGTTTACATTGTTTCTCTTTCTTTCTCTTAAGAAACAAAATTGGAAATTGACCCTTTTTTATGAAATTTGAAATTTTGATTGCAGGGTTATATTTGGGATGTTGATAGCACTACCAATTACTCTACTCTACTACATATTACTTGGTTTGTAGAATATCTATGCAGTAGTAGCCAACATACCAGGACACAAATCAACGAATGAATGAATGACCCTTTGAACCTTTTTATACTTTGGGAGTTAGCATGCATGCCAGGTGGTGACCACAGTGGATTGATTATGCTGTTATTAACAACAAGGGATATGGATTTTTTCTGAGTGGGGAGAAGAACAACAAAAACCACAAACTAGTATATCCTTAAAAGAGAGGAGAGATCCTTGATTGAGAGTTTCCAATTTTTTTGGAATTTCAGGAAAAAAAAAAAGACCCAATTGGCCCAAATCCCCATAATTCTAATCCCCCTATCAAAAGTCCAAAATACACGCAGTTTTCAACAGCTGAGAGAGAGGAACAAGTACATGAAATGGGAGACATAGCAGAGGAAAACAGGGGAAAGGCTCACCATGAAATCTAGAAATGGTTCCCTCCGTATCTGCATTGTAAATTTTTATTAATTAGAAAAAGTCATGTTTGTGTCATCAAGTAACAAAGACAGCTTAGCAATTGGGTAGGGGAAATATAAACTGGAATATAAGCGCAAGATTGTATTTTTTTTATAATTATTTTTAAGTTTTGTTTAGTCACTAATTTGTTTACTTCAATTTTATTATTATTATTATACTATGGGTGCTTTTGTCTTTGACCATCCGCGGATCCCGCAACTATTTGCGTTTGTCGTCTTTCCTTAGTCACGTTATTTGTTTAGTATTTTCTTAATCTGATGAAGTGAAAAGAGCAAAAAGTCATCTTCGTTATTTTTCTGGCGTAAAGAGGGGCAGACCCTGGGAAAAGATGGAGATTTTTTCACACAAACATAAAAAAAAAAAATATATATATATATATATATATATATAAGTAAACATACATATACTATTATTAACACAAACATATAATTTTATTATTCACAAGTAAATTTAAGTTGAAGGAATACGAATAAATTTATTTAAAACAAAGTTAAAAATTTGGGTTTTTATTTTTATTCTCTAATTTTATTATTTTGTTTTAATTTTTTTTGGAAAAATCATAATATAAATTTGGGTTCTTTTAATTCAAATTTATATTGTAAATAGTAAAAATGTATGTTTGTGTTAAGAATAATAACATATGTTTATGTATATATTTGTTATTTCTTTAGTGTTTGTGTGAAAAAATCTAAAGATGGGACCATGAGACTGACTGAGAGTTGAACTTTCAGAACATCGTCTTTCTACTGAGTGGGGATTATGTACTTTTCCTCTGAAGTTGAATGATGGTTGTTGGAAAGAAAAATTACATACAATTTTTCTATATAGAAAAAAAATAAAGTAGAATCAAGAGCACAAAAATTTATTGAGTTGATAAGAATCAGACTTATATTTAAATGTATCTGATCCGCATATCAACATAGCTATAAGTGAAAATTGTTTTATTACTTCTCCATCTTTCCTTAATTTGAAAGTGGAAATTTAGCAATACTCTGCGTTCAAATTTAGTAAGAGTTGAATGATTTGTAAACACTTCTAGACTCTTTAAGATCCTTTAATTTTGTTATTAAAACAGAAAGAAAGAAAGAGTTAAATGGCTCAAAACTTTTATTTGTGCTTTTTGGGTAGTGATGTACCCACAACCCTAACTAGCTAGTAACTCATAGTCAGTACCTTTATCAAGAGTTTAAGCTATAGCCTGAGAGTGGAGGTGGGTTGGTCAGCACTCAATTTTTTTTTACCAGGAAAACGATGGCACTTCAAACTCATATCATCCCATTCCCACGTCCAATTCAATCATCCCCTATGGGTCGTTCAATTATATTCATATGGTGACAGTTGTAAGGGGGGAAGAAAACAAAAAAGAAAAAATCGTTATCCCAAACCTTAGATGGCGCATATAAAGGATAGTAGCTAGGCGTCTACTAGGTCTATAATGAGAAAAATGCAGTGCCTCCCTTAAAGTTGAGAGGGTGTTTATGATGAAGATCAAATAATAAAGTCATTGAAAATTTGTACTTCCACTATTTTATTCTTAGTATATGATAGCTAAAATTTTAAGCTGAAATATAAGGAATATTGAGTTATAACTAAGCATTTTATTAATGAGGAAGACCCACATAATTTATTATGTTGTTTGTGCATATATTCATTTGATATTATTACTTATTGATAATATATATATATATATATAATTATTAATCTATATATATATTGTAGACCATTTTGTTCTTTAACTAATTCTAAAAATCACTTTTAAATCAAACAGCTAATAGAAAAAATAAATCCTCCAAAGTGTCCAATTTATATCTTTAAATTATTTTTTATCTTTAATTTAAAATTTTAAAAAAAAGGAAATTAATAGTTGAGGCACAAAGTGCCTATTTTCAACTAGTAATAATAATAATAATAATTTATAACAATTAATAAAATCTATTATTTGGTGTACACATTTTCTTAAATCATTTTTTCTTTTAACTAATTTAAAAAATCACCTTTAAATTAAAAAATTATTTAAAAAATAACTCCTCTAATATAACAGTTATTTATATCATTTGATTATTTTGTTTTTATTTAAAATTTAAAAAAGAAGAAATTGGTAGTTGAGGCATAGTGTATGTTTTCAACTAATAATAATATGATGATGATATGACTTTAGTTTCCATTTAGTTACTTTACATGAATATTAGTTTTTAGTATCATGTGACACGTATCAAAAGATATAAAGATATCTAAATGCCATAACTTAAGAGAAGTTTGGTTATGTGAAATTTCATTATATATACACATCAATCACTTTTAGAGGTGCATGTAAACGCCAACGCTTTATGTGTTTACACACAAAGTGTCAAATATCTTGTTTTCTCTTTAAAAGGAACGAATTTTACTTGGTTTTAGTTTTATAGAAGTTTATTCTTTTAAAATTTAAAATTAATATTTCTACTATCAAATGACATCTGTTAACTAGTTGTCAAATGGAATCTTAAATTGATAAAACAATCAATAAATACATTGTTTTTATTAGAAGTTGCAATAAAAGGGTATTAATAATACTAATTTATATACATACATGTGTTGGTGTCATACTAGTATGTGACTCAAAAAATATATTCTTAGAATAAATATTATTTATTTATCCTAAAGTGAATGCTACAAATTTAAACTAATTATAAATTTTAGAAGGATAAAAATCTTTAAAAAAAATATTTACAAGAATCAAAATAAAAATTTATTCATTTTATAGCGTAAAAATAGCTATTCCAACTTTAAGAATAACAAAAATTAAAGAAAAATATTTTAAGGATGAAAAGTAAAATTGACTTACTATACAAAAATAACACATTTAATGAAAATAAAAAACATGTAACTTGTTGTCCAATAAAAAGGATGATTGACAAAAAAAAAATAACTATAAGATAAAAAGGATAATTATGCAGTGTGTTGCCCATGTGAACAGCTACAACAATTGATAATCATGTTAATATTTTGTTTGTTATGCTATTTTTTTTTTGTTTTATTATCACCCAAAAATATCATTTTACATCATCGAATCTACATTAATTGTAATTGTTTAACAATGTAGAATAAAATGTAGTGACATGAATTATCTGAACTTTTTTACATTATTTATAATTTTAACGGATGTAAAAAAATGTTTCAGGTATTAAAAATAAACTAAAACTTACATAAACACAATTTATTGTGATTAACTTCACATTTATGCCTTTAATATATGTGCATGCATGCATTCATAATCTTAATCATTAATTTTTCAAATTAAAGATTATAATGTCTCATTTTACTCCTTAAAGCGACTTTCTTCTTCTAGAATAGTCAAATCTACTATTTTTAATAACAACTTTACTTCTTAATTTCTTTAAAATAATAAATGCAGAAGTCCAAAAATTTCCATGCAGTCAGTGATGTTGCGTATTTTGCAATGTAAAATTACTATAAATTAAAGACGTATTCCGTTCTTTGAAAGTCAAAATTCACAGTAGATGATAAAATAAGTAATTTTAATTAATTATAACAAAAATTATTAAGATATTAAAATAGTAGCAAATAATTTTTTTTATTAATGTGAATATTTATGTTATTCTTTTATATTTTAGAGGAAGGAAATTCAATAAACACAGTCAAGTATATTGTAAAAGTTCAACATTCTGTATTGGAAAAGTTGAAAATAAGACAAATAAATTGACCAAAATGATCATAATTTGGCTGGAAATGTTTAAGTAATACTGACACGTGTGTTTAAAATTAAATAAGTCATAAAATAAACATTAGAAGATCTGAAGATGCCACGTTTTTTTTTTCTAGAAGAAGATGTCACGTTCGTAGCAACAAAGAAAGGTCGTATTATATTTGGGCCATCACCTACCATTTACTGAAAATGTTTGAGATGCGAGTTTTCTATTTGACTCGTTTGTAAATTGTTGTTACTCCCTTCCTCCTTGTTTTTTTCTTCTAAGGAAGGATATATACTATAGGGCAAATTATCACAACATAAAGGAATGAGTTCATATTTAAATTGGGAGTATTTGAAGCTCAAAGCTTAATGCAAAGAATAGTTTTCACAACATGGTCTTGGCTTAGTGGGAAAAACAAAAGTTTTATTCTTTCACTCAATAGATAGTATCATCGGGAGCATGCATAACCTCATTATTGTCCACAGAATGTTAATTTGCTTGCTACTATATTTAATTAATAGTTAAAGCATATGTGATTTGTAATTATTTTGGGATACTTAGGAAGGATTGGACATAGATGTTATGCTATCAAGGGATGTTAAGCTTCTTATTATTTTGGTTAGTTGGTATTTATTTTCTTCATTGTGAGTGTAAATATTAGCTAACAAAACACATTAGGAGCAAGCTATAGCTTATTATTGTATTCATCTTGAGTACTTCTGGTACTCCTATATTTATAATATATTATTCTTTTGTCAAGCAAGAAAATGTATATTAGAATTTTTAAGATTCAAGTCTAACATGTTTATATTATATCAGTTTTTTCTTTAAGGTTTAGCATGAGATACATGATAATTTATTTAAGATCATATTGTATTTTGTAATCATGTTATTTATGTAAAATATATATCTATTGATTTTTTTATCACTAATCTACTTTAAGAAACTTAGTTGGTCATTTTTAGTGAAATATCTTTCTTTTAATCACATTTTTTTATTTACAAAACTCGAACCTAAGATCTTGCTTAAGAGGTAGACTATAATTTCCATCAAACCATAGACGTATTGGTATTTAAAAATATATTTTGTGATACGACTACTGAATAGGATATAAATTCATCTTTCAATAAATTTAGAAGTTTAAGTTTGCCTCTTTCAGTAGGTCAACATACTTAAAATTTAAAAAGATAAATAAATGTAAAATTTAAATACATTATAACAAATTTAATATATGATAATAATAACATTTTTAATTACTCCTCAAAAAAAAATTTGTTTACTTAAATAGTTGACCTGTTAGGCTTAACATACAATTTGAATGACTAATAACCGAACATTTTTAATTACTCCTCAAAAAATTAAAAAGAGAAATAAAATATATTACAAATGATGTGATGAGAATTAAAGACAAAAAAAAAAAAATAGGATAAAAGTTAGACGAAAGAGAAATCAATAGTATTTTTAGCAAAGTTTGTTTGCTGACATTGTTAGTGCATTCAAGATTACTTTAGCCTTGATGAATTGTCATACTTTTATCCTTAGAGACACTTTCATGTGTTAAGAGAAAAATGCTTATAAGTTATTTTTATTTTTATTTCTAAATGATGTTAGACTTTTTTTTGTCTACCAGATCAAATTTTATCCCTAAAAATTTTATGTTGAAATTAATGGAAAATTTTTAAAGAATTTAATTTAAACACACCAATACAATTTGTTTTATATTTTTATTTAATCATTAATAAATATGTTAACTTTTTATATATAACCTATTTCAAAATCTTCTGAATAATATAACTTTTTATTTGCTCACAATATAATTTTTTTTACACTACAATTAAAATCTTATTCAAGTACAAGAATAAAACGAATCCTTGAAACAAACACCTTAAACACATACTACTCCATGAGGCAGGAAGATACGCACAACAATTTCAGTTTAGTAACGTTATTCATTGGCAGGAATTGAAGGAAACATACGCACAACAACCCAACGTTAAAGTTACCCATTTATCATCCCCATAAATTAATAAATCGAGAAGAACCATTCATCCTCTACTCACTTTAGTTTGGTTAGAAATCACAAAATGAATTATTTTTATATTAAATTGACAAAGCTTCGATGATACTATCTATTCTCCGCACTGGATCAATATAAAGGCCCGCACCGGATCTCATCATCATCGTGTACAACAATATTGATTTAAAAATTCATTAAAATTGGCTCAGCAGTGAAAGATTTAGATAATTTAAATGAAGTTACTGCCATATATGTCAAAAAGTATTAATTTAAACCATTGGGTGGGTATAAAGTAAAATATGAACCAAGTGCATACAATTTTTTTCTTCCAAAAAATAATAATATTTTTGTTATTGTAACATTGATGTAAAAAAAAAATTATTGACAAACATTAATTGTTAATTATTAATTTTTTGTTTGTAAAAAAAATCGAATTCACGACTTTCTTTTTAATTTTTTTTCTTAACTATCCAACGGGATTATTTTTTAGGCGATATCTTTTAATCATCATTTTTTTTATATTCACACAACTCGAATTGGAATCGTTTTTAAGGAGACCAAACTCAATTCATAGTAGTTTATGTAAGTACTAGCAACGACCAAAAATACTCATAAACCACTTTAGGGTTTATTTAGGGTTAGTCGTAATTTGTGCAATTGATAATATAGGAAGGAGCTGACAAACGGCGAGTTCACGCAAAGACCAACATGCTCTCGAACGAGAAACTGATTGGTGTTGGTGCGTTACCTCACTCCAAGACGCAAGTTAAGTCACTTTGTTATAATGCGTGTTTACGCCATCACATGGCCCTCTTCCTCAATTGCATTGGTTTCAACGTACAAAACATATAGTATCAATCCATTGCTCCACCCTCGCACGTGTGCTTCAGGGTCCTACTACCCTACCCCGGTTTTAACTCTATCCGGTTCAAATACCTCACAGCCATATGTTCCTTAATTTAAATTTTGGCTATCAACACCAATTAACACCATGTAGGATCCAATTTCTATGCGTCTATCTTTCGCAGCATTCAATAAGAAAGTGACTTTGCTTTTGTAGATCTCTCAAACGTCGTCCCGTAACGGTTTTGACCCTTTCTGCTGTTTGATATAAAATTTATTATACATAATGGCATTTGTTAAGAGAGCATGTTAAATATAATTATGTTTAGGGTTTGTTAAAGATAGTTAAATGCAATAATTTAGGATATATATATATATATAGCAGGTAAAAAAATATGCATCCTGATGATGAATGATGATATTAAATAGGAAGAATTAATTTCTAGAATTTGTATTTTTTATCTGATATTAAAATATTTTGTTTTGCTTATATTTTTTTTTTGTTTTACTCTCTATCCCGATTAAATGATGACGTGACTTATAAAAATTAGAAAACAAATGTTAATATCAAAAGAATCTGACTAAAATGTGTAAATTATCATAAATATCTATACTTTTATTTGATTCTTATAGAAGAAAAAAAATACTAGTATGATGCTTTCCTAAACAACATATAGTCCATCTAACATGAAAACTTTCAATATAAAATAAACCTATATCAAAACCCTTACAATTTTTTAAAATAAAAAAAAAATAAGATTTGACTCCTATAAAATAAGGGAGATATATTTAAAAGATAAAGTGCAATAACAACAATTAATTAAAATATATTCAACGGTTGAAATTATAATTAACTTTAAATTTGTTACATATTTATTCGATTTTATTATGATTCTCAACCATTGATCTTTTCAATCAACCATTGTGAGTATATTTTAGCTAGGGCACATTTTTTACAGATAAAAAAATGTTTATGCTGCAAAACTATCTAATGATTATTTTTTAGCTAGAGATTTTAAAATAAAAATATAAGTTAATTTATGCTTATTTATGATCATAAAAAACATTTTAATAAACTAACTAATTTTATTTTTTTACTTTAATAAGATTTTATATTTCTTTAATTTGGTTTGTGATTATTTTGAAAAGCTTGAACAATCGCATGGAAAACTTTTAAAAGTGATTTTTTTTTATAAAAAAAAAGTTATTTCTTTATGAAAAATTATAACAAAGAGGTCCTTATTCTCTAAAATACCTCTCTCTTCACTTTACATGAGTCAAATGCAAAAATAATATTAATTATTAACTATTAAAGACAAAATAAAATAAGAAATTATTGAGATTCAAATAGGAAATTATTTAAGAAGCTAGGTTAAAATTAAAAAAGGATAAAAAATATTTTTAAGTCTTTTATTTAAATAATATGGACTTAATATGATTAGTTGTAATTAAGTTCTATTAATATATGCAAAAAAAAAAATACTTTTTCGTATATATCAGATTACGTAACAATAGTAGAGAATATATAAATGGATATATATCAGCGTACACATGCTCAATGATCAGTTAATTATACTAGATTCTAATAAGATATATGGAATTACAAACTGCAGATGATTAGTTTAGACTCGCAAAGTGAGAGAAGAAAAGTTAAATTCCTTTCATTCTAAGATTTAAAATTTTAGTAAGTTCTGTTTTTTACCTGTTAGAGAGAATTTATATGGTAAGGAATGATTTACTCGTTCCATTTAACACAAATTTCAACGAGAGTTCACTTACCGAAAAGCACCATACAAAGTTAGAACTTAAACACGTGCAAGCAAGTCGATAAGAATGGAGCTAAGTACATAGATTAACTAAAATTTATTAAGTCAAGAAACCATTCATGATGAATTATTGGCAAGCCATAATTATTCAATCCACCATTTAAACAAAAAGCTAATATTTCTTTGTCTTGATATAAGAATGAAAGAAATGGGTACGCAAGACTTTTCCTTTTTTACATCATGATTGTTTACACGATCATTTCATATTTCTATTTTACATTTATAATGATACCGACGTGGGACTAATCGTAGCTTAGGAGTTTGAAAAACTGTCCATTTTCACAAAGTATTTTTCTGCTTGCTCGCATCTTTAAATTGTAGGGGCCTTCATATCACCATAAATTTAAACTTGCTTAACAGTTGAGTAGTTATTCGTGGGTATATATTGATGTTCCTTCACTTGTCCCTTTCATTAAACTTGTTAATTCCATCGTCAAGGGATTTATAGAAAACAAAATCAAAAAATCCTAAAAAATATCAAATCATATTTTAATTAGCATCTTAAATATCCAATTATAACCCAACTAGTGTGCAAAGAATGATCACAGTCTTTCGTCGATTAAGCATTGAAATTTTCTACAAGCTCTTGTATGTTTAGAGGGACACTTATGCAAACAAAAGGGGGAGTAATATGCTTAATATCAACGAGGCTAATAATAGAACACGATGGCGATTTATCATTGTTGATACCTCTATCATTCGTCTAATCTCGGCACAAGTACACAATATTAGTGCCAACACAAGTTAAGTCATTATCCCTTGTTGATGGACAACCATTTCCATGATGACAATGGCAAACAAACATATACATTAGGTACAACTCATTAGACACTTTCTATACGAATGCAGTGTTACTTGTGACATATTCTGATTTTCAGTTTTCTTTCGCGTTAGAATTAGCAAACAAAGGAAATATCCTTTAGAGTATGTATATATGTCTGTATCTTATTGCCTGCTTCTAATTATAAAGGTCATATTAATTTCTAGCTCTAGCATATATATTCTCGATACATTGCCCTTTTCAGGATTCTTCGCAAAAGACACGGGTCCTTCTCATCATCTGAATTATCTTACTTTCTCTATATAATTAATTACCTACAATAGTTAAAACCAGAATTTCATTTCATATAATTAATCAAGGAAAATGATCAATAGACACTCCATGCTAATAGACCGAAAGAAAAGTATAAGTGTGAAAAACAATATAACGTGATAAGAAGGGAGAAATAGAAGAAAAAAAATAACTAAGGGATTGTTTATATTATTAAAGCGTCCAAAAAATATTACTCTTCAGAAGAAAAAAAAGTAACTAATGAATTGTTATACTATTAAATGTCCAAAACATATTACTCTCAAACTCATGTCTTTTAACCCTAGCTAAAAACAATCATATGTACAATATATTTTTTGTAGCGCTACCCAATAAGTGTGCGTGAGAGAGATAATTTCCTTTAGAGCATCTGTATCGAGAGTTCGTTCCATAGTTCTTATAGACAAATCCACTTTTTGCATATTCTATTATTGGAGTGTGAAGGAGAATTTGCCAAATGTAAGAACCGTTCTTACAAAAGAATAAGTTCTTGTCAATAGAAAATTAATTTTATTTGTTAAAAATAACATGATGCACTAAATTTGTTCCTAAAATAAGTTCTGGAGTAAAATTTGGCTAAAGTTCTTAAAATTAGGTGGCATGATAGAGTCTGCAAAAATAGGTTAAGAGCACAAATAATGATTCACCACTATTATGGATGCTCTTAGTAATTTTGGGCTAGATTCTCAATAATATTGTACGGAAGCTACTAATTAATTGTAGGGACAAATTTAGTTTGTAGTTTATTTTTACGGGTTTCAAATTAGCGTGTATTTTCATCAGGAAAAGATTTTTTTTTCCTAATAAATAAGAAGAAGAAAGAAATCAATTCCTATATATTTATTGTTTTAGATATTATGCCTATATGAAACCTAAGAGAAGCCCCCACGTTAGGCATAGGGATCCACAAAAAGGATATGGGGAGAAGAGTCACTATTTTTGGATATCCAAAGTTTGCAAAACCTAGTAAATCTTCATCTCTTTCTATCTTTTATTCTTTTTCTCACATAATATTACCAACAATATCAATCAATTATCTTTTTTTTTCTTTAAAAGGTGTCCAAGAATATTTTTTTATTGCTTGATCCAACCCTATTATAATCTTAATAATAATTTTTACACAAACTAAGTTTTATTAACTCTTTTTTATAAATTGAAAATCTCAGTTATATGTCATAAAGATTGATTAGAATTATAAATCAATATATGATGATTTCATATTACCTAATAATTTCTCAATGAAAAAGTGGAAGAGGGAAGTGGCATTATGGTAAATCAATCTCATTCAATCCGCACTCAAGGCAACAAGGGTACCATTTGAGGCGAGTCATTAATTGCAAGGTCCTGAGAGAGAAGAGATTAGGAAAGTGACAATGAGATTATACATGTTTGGTTGCATGAATGTGAAGGTCCAAGATTTTAGAAATTTCCCTCTGGCTCGCCCACCCTAGCTAGCTTTGTCGATTTGTATATGGACTCTTCAATGTCGATGGATGAGTATATACATATCAAAAACAAATATGCATGCACCAAATATAGGTTGGCAATATTGCTTTGACACAGATAAGAGGTCAATAGTTAGTAGTAAAGTGTAATAATCATTGCACATAAAGCATACACATGGCAAAAGCGATACCTTGCGGTCCATGCTCATGTGGGTTCATGTGGACGCAAGGTTTAATTTGTGTAAGCCAACCATTGAGTGGTGTGTGTATTCTATATTATGCATTGAAGGTAACGAGAAAGAGAAATATTAATTAAAAATGAGATAGAATATTGGAGACGTTTGGTTTCAAATCCAACTAAGGTAGGGGCTTGCCAGAATGTAGTTGAACAAACTCAACAGGGTTAATTACTCATTTAAGCCTTTGCTTTTCTTATTCCTTTTGAATATAATATATAGAAAAAGAATTCAACACAGAGACCTCAAACTTAAATTCACATCATTTTCAACCACTCATAAGGTACTAATAACCCTGGTCAGATGGACTGTACATGCTGATGTTTTATTCCTATCCATTGTCTGTGTGACAGTTTGAGTGAGTGAGGATGATAACACTGTCACTCTTCTACAGACTAAGTAATCCCCACACTGCTTAGAATTAATTGTATATAGTTAATTGTTTCTATAATCGTAGTCGATTGTCTAGTAAATATATGATTAGAAATTCAATCTACACAAGTTTATGTGTATAAAAGAATGTGTGGAGATACATCAACTATTTCACTATCTAGAGATATCAAATATATTTTGGATTAAAAAAATAATTGTAATTGATTATATATAATTCATAACTTTAATGAACTTTTTTCATATAGCATTTGACGATATGAATCACAAAGCTGAGGAAATATAATTTCTGGTGCCCTAACCAAATTACAATCATGATATATATGTCCAAACATATAAATTTTGATAAGACATTTCAAATTTATTTACAGTATATATCATAGTATGCCCCATATTCTCATATGTGCTATTTTTCAACCAAAACATATAGAAGGATGGTGAAGCAGATAATTGATTATTGGAACTACTACAATTGTATATATGCTACAAGCCTAGAAGGAAGAAAATGATGGCGTGTAGTTGGGAAAACATATGGTGCTACACTCGTGTGCGTGGCTTCATGATCTTGGAGCATTCATTGAGGGGCCAAAGACCAAATTGTGGTGTGGCTCCAATGAAAGTACATGAAGCATTCGGATCCGTAATACGAAACACAAAAATGCTGATTTTGAGCATTAAATCTGTACTTTAACCAGCTGTAATGTAACAATTTTTTTGAGTATAGAATTTATTCAGGTGAGAATAGAAAATGTGTATATATTCTTTAAGTAGCATCGTTTTCCGGATAGGATTTTGATAGTAGTAGAGTAGGGTGTTGAATAGTATTTTACTAATACCACTGCTACACAAGGTTGGTTTTGGGGAGAGTGTTGGGACCAACCAAAGAAGAAAAACAAAAAAGTTGAAGCAAGCGGTGCTTGAGAAGAAGTTAGTAAATGAATGGAAACAAAAGCCAATCAAAGCTGAGAGAGAGAGAGAGAGGTGATGGTGTTTGTAGGGTGAACCACGGACATGAACCGCATGGGGTGGTGTGGAGTCGTGGTGTGCTTGGGGACCATTTAAGGGTGGCGGGACAAGGACAATGAAAATGATAAAAAAAAAAGAAAAAAAAAAAGATTAAAGCTAGCTAGCTAGGGATCATGTCAATAATAAAATTTGCCCATTCACCAATTTGAAAATTATATATTCACCCTCTTCTTTGTCTTCTTTTATGAGGATGTAGTATTAATTAAGTGTTATTAAAATTGGATCAGATTGATTAAGTCAAGTCTCCTATTCTAATAAACAATTAAAATAGCATGAAGAAAAATAAGTTAAAGAACTGGAAAATTATTCAAAAATTGATTAAAAAAATTATAAGATTAATTTGCAAATTAATCTCCAACTTAGAGATTGTTGATTTGAATATCTCCAACTTAGAGGCGGACGTTCATACGGTTTAGGGGGTATTTTTTAATCTATTATTTTAGTGTGTATATATATATATATAAAGTATAATATTTTAATAAATCAATTATTTTATTTGAAGAGTTTAATTGTAGAAAATAGTGATATTCAAGTATTAGCTATCTATTTTATTTTGTTTTTCTTACAAAATATTTCTTCCCTTTTATAGTATTTATTGTGAAAATAATAACATTTTATCTCTCTTTTAAGACCAATACCTATTTTTTTTAGCAAATATCATTTTTCTTTTATAATCTTCATTGTAGAAATTATATTTTTCCTTTTTTAAACAAAATATTTGAGTGTTATTTATTTTCTTTTATAATATTTTTTCATTTTATAATATTTTAAAGATTATAAATATTTATATTTGCAATCAAATAAATTTATTATCTTTTCTTTTATATTGATTTGGTAATAATTAATTTGAGGAATTAAATGGTACTATTATTTTTGTTGATGAAGTGGTACTACTATTTAATATTAATTAACCTTTATATGTAAGATAAGTTTATAATCAATGGGTATAGTTTAATTGGTTGACTAGAGTGTGTGAGTATTATGAACTTTCTGACATCGTGTTCAACTTTTACGGATAAATTAAAGGATAAGTTTATAATACTAAATAAGAAATTAATTGAATTTTGAGACATACCAAGACTTATTCATTTTTTTTATTACTATTCTTGATTTTTTTTTTCCACTCATCTCAATTTTGGTCTTCTTGACATTATTTGTTAGTTTTGAGTGTATGAATCTGTCTTCGAATAAATTTGTGACTCTAAACACCATTTATAAACTTTTAAAATACACATTAAATATTAAGTTGTATCATACATTTGTCCAAATTTACTTAATAAAATTTTGTAACATAATTATTTGGGATTTTTTATTGAAAAAAGTAATTAACTAAATTTCGTTAGTATAAATTTATCTAAATTATATTTTGCCCCTTTCCTCCTTGGATTCGCCCCTGCTTCCACTAATATTCTAACAAAACTAACCACTAATATTGGTCGATAAAAAAAATTGAATCACAATGGTTTGATGAAAAATGCTTAATGTATTGCCATTATGATTTATTTTAAAAAAAATTAACCTAAAGTATTTATCATTGTCTTTCATATTCTATATATAAACTTGTAATTATCAATACATATAGTATGTGCTACTGAAACTTAGGCTTGAGTATTATTAACTTTTGTGTGTACTTTAAATGTTAAAAACTTATATAATCATGTTTTATTTTTACTTTTTGGTAAATAATATTATGCTTCTTGAATGTGATTTTATATACTATGTATTATTTTTTTATTATTATTGTTTTATTCATACCAGTTCCACTAATCATTAAGTTTTAAATTTGTGTCTTGGCAAATTTAATTTTAAAAACATTACTAAATATGCAACAAACTAATAATATATATATATACACACACTAGCATAGGCCTGACCGGCTGACCCAGTCTGCGGAAGCGAAAAGGCCCATTCTATAAACCAAAATAGTATTGGAAAAGGCCCATGTCATAATTTAAATTAAACCATCGGGATTTTTTTTTCTTTTTGATACCAATACAATTTATATTATAGTAGGAGAAGCAACCTCGATGCTATTTTTTTTTCTTCAATAAGTTGATGCTATTGTTATCGGTCTATTGGAAAAGGCACCAGTGGCGTGCTTAGAAAAACTGTTGTGTTCTTAAAGTGTAAAACTGCTGAAAACCAATATAAAGTGTGGGAATAAATTTGAACAAGAAAAAAAAAAAGGAAAGAAATGAGAAACGGGAAATTAGGCTTTTATTCCAAAACCAAAAGGTCTAAAACTGCTTGTGTGAGTGAAGATGGACAACAGGTTAAGTTGATCTAAACCAACCGGAAATGGGTTATTGATGAATGAACTGGTTTGGAGGTTGTAGTTTCCTTCACCTCCAAATTACTTCCTGCACCCTTTTTGAAATATATATATATATATATATATATATATATATATATATATATATATATATTTTACCTTTTAGATTGGTCATTCCAGGAGGCAAAATCTGGAATCAATCCGAAATGTAATTTTACATTTTGGATTTATCATTTTGGAAGCCAAAAATAGGATGCTGGAAACAACTTAGAGGTGTAAGAAACAACAGTTTGTTTTGGATTGCCCATTGTTTTTATTGGTCCAACATTGCATGTGTTTTAAATAGGCTATAAATGTGCTGGGCAGAAAGAGGTTGTAAAAGGAATCAGTCCACATTAGCAATCCATCAGCCCGTTTATTTATTTTTAGGATTTTCAAATAAATTTTATTATTTTATACCTTATTTTTGCCAATATTTGAACATTTGAGTAATTAGGTTAAGTTTTTTTAAACTAATCAAGAGGACAAGTTAGTAAAAATATTTTTTTAACAGGCCACCACTCGTTCAAATTTCATAAATTAAAAGGATTAAAACCCTTATGAAATTTCGTGGGGAGTAAGCTTGGCCAATAGGTCATCTAGCTAGTTGTTCTTTTATATGGTGGGCTATTCATTGTTTATTCTGAGTTAGATACCAGTTATTAAATGCATCTGGGCTGCATTTTTATTTTAGGAAGTTGCATTTTTTTAATTTTTTTTTTTTTACATATTTCGGGCTTATGAAATCAGCATTGTGGGCTTCTGTGTAATGTGACGTTGGGCTGATACTTTTCACAACTAGCTTTGCTTTCACTAGTTGATTTGTCATGGCTGACATGATCCCTTTTTCGTTCAAAGAAATTAATGTGAATATTGTTGAATTTATTAATGATCAGTTTGTCTCGTGTGAAACTCTGGTAAAAATGTAAAATCAGATTTCATTTTCTCATCCAAGATTAATTATATATTCAATCTCTTGATTTTGAGTTACTTACGTAATTTCTCTTGATGTTTGTTGTCTCTGCAGTTTCCACAGACAATAGAAGGGTGATTATACTATATATGTTAGTTTACTTTATGAGTACATCATCGTTTCCATCCATGAATATAAATTAGTTAAAATTTAGTCAAAAAATGAAAATTTTAATTTAATCTTTGAAGGTATAAAAAATGCAATAATAATGTTATGTGTATAATTTAATGATAAATTAATCTCTTAATTTTATTTATTGTCGAATTGATTATTAAATATTAGAGTTTAATGATAAAATAGTTCCCACAAACTTAATGATATAATGGAATTATTGTAATTTTAATATATTTATAGACTAAATTAGAATTTTCATTCTTTCAGAAACTAAATGAATACTAATTTACACATTCAAGAATCAAAATAGTCATTTATCCTTTACTTTATATTATAGTTTTTCTTAATTCCTTTATTTCATTGTAGTGTGACACTATGGTGCACTATCTACATGCTCGACTATAATTTTAAACTATTAGATTAATCTAATAAGTTTTGGTCATTCAATTATGTTATATTTTGATTTTTAGTCTCTTGTTTATTTTTATTGCTCAAAATTAATCCTTGTGAGGTTGAATTGTTGCCCCTTTTATCCATTTTTAGGAACTAATTTTGAGCAACGAAGATAAAAAAAATAACTAAAAATGGACAAAGTTCTTTAAAAAGACTAAAATTAGTTGTATGAAATTAGATAATGAGCAAAATTCTTGAAAAAGACTAAAAATCAAAATAAAAAACTTATCTAACAGTTCATCTTGTTATTATAAATTCTTCCAAACTAGACTTCCCCAATCCCCTCTTAGCAAACCCTCTAACTAAGGGTATGTAAACACCGATTCGGGGAAAAAACGACTTGAACCAATTCCGAACTAGTTTAAACAGTTCAGTTTTTAAACCAAATTTCAGAACCGGTTTTTAAAATCAGTTCAAAACCAAACTTGTTTTTAAAATTGGTTCGGAACTGAATTGGTTTTAAAAACTTGTTCGAGACCGAACGAGTTTTGGACCAATTTTAAAACGGTTTTAAGAACTAAACTGATTTCGAATTAGTTTACAAACTATGTTTTTCTTTAAAAAAACAATTTTGATTTTAGGAAGAAAAAAAAATAATTTGGTTATTAGCTAAACCAAACCGGTTTCAAAACCAATTTGGTTCAAACCAAGCCAGTTTGGTTTTATTTAATCAAACCATTTCGTTTCAAAAACCAATTAATTTTGGTGTAGATAAAAAACGATTCGGCTCAAACTAGTTTATATGCACATTCCTACTTCCAACCACCCTTTGTCGCTATTGAAGACGATTTCTAGTTTCAACGTTTCATTTTATTCTTTTTTTCCTCGCCAACTTCACCCTTTCCTCCCTCTTCTTTGATGGCTTCCTCTTCCTCCTCCTCCTCCTCCTCTTCTTCTTCTTCAAATTCAACCCATCATCTCTTTTTCCTCCTCAAACACAACCATATTCATTAGTCATTGCATCCAAACCCACAATCCTCATCCCTGGAATAACCCTTCTTCCCAAACACAACCATATCCACCCCTAAACTCAACCTTTCATTATAAGATACTAAAACGTGTTGAGTTTGGAGTTCTGCATTAATGACGATTTCCAGTAACGACAAGCTGAACTCAAGAGTTATCGAAGTTGCGGTTCACATGGCAATATGGAAACTTATGTTGATTCTTGTGTCAAGAACCACATATGCTTGACATTATGGGTTTTTATTCCAACTTAGAGGAAGTACTCGCCGCCATGGGTTTCTTGTTGGTGGTGGGGGATGGATATGGGTTCCATTAAGGGATAGGGGTTTTGAGGTTGGATGCAACTATGAGTGGAAGTAGGACAGATTGTCTGTCGTGAGCCTATGGTTTAGCCTGTTTAAGGTCTGACTAGCTCAAGCTTTTTAAAAGGTCTATTTAATGAAATAGGTCAGGCCGCAGACATTAAGAAAAGTCTATTAAGCTTAATGGGTAGGCCTGTTTAGTAATATTTTATAATAAAAATATTATTATTAATATGATATATAATATTATAATTATTTTATTTAAATTACAAAATTATTTTACTAGTTTGATTATTTGAATCATTTTAATTAATATTTGAAATAGGTTAATTCGTATACGTATAGATGGGTAATAGGATTATGGACTCTTTGCTTTTGATGAGACTTATAAGACTTTGGTAACATGTCACATGTAATGTTTGTAGGCAAATTTTGCATACATCTTGTGATTTAAAACTGTCTTATTATTTTTAATGAAAATCTTTGATTTTGTTTAAAAAATAATATTTTGTACACTTCTTAATATGAAACATGTTTTTAAATTGGCTAACGGATCTGGTGGACTTTTACAAAAGTCGAGCTCAAGCCTAAAAATAGGTTTGTGACAAGCAACAGACTCAGACTTGAACTATAAAAATATAAAACAAGCCAGGTCGAACTTAGGTAGGATTCTACCTAATTCAGCCCATTTTCACCCCTATATGTAATAAAGAATGGTTGTGTTTGAGGAGAAAAGGGAGGTGAAAAGTTGTCAAATGTCATGATATGTAGATACTCTAATTACGTGTTTAATTGGAAACACGTTTTACAACCAATGGTTCACATCTATGATCAGAAAATTCCAAAAGTTATAACTAGTAGTGAAAAACTATGTTTCAGATCCATTTCCAAACACAACAAATATCCCTTCATTTCGCTTTTGATATGTGAAAATAACGCAAGTTCCTTTTCTTAAATAGATTGGAAAATTGGGAAGGATTGTTGTTGCTATGACAGTCATAGTAGACGTCTTCATTGCTGGGTAATTTAGCACTAAATTTTATTATTGAAAAATTGTTATATGTGTGCATGCACATGAAAATGGAAATTTTATTTGGTCCCTAAGTGGATTTTAATTGGTACAAGTTTATAGTATAAAACTTTATACCATCATTTTCATTTAAGTTTGATAGTGGCATGCAGACCAGTGTTAGGAGAGTCTATGAACCCAGCTAGAAGCCTTGGACCTGCTTTGGTGATGTGCATTTACAAAGGATTTTGGATTTATGTAGTTAGACCACATCCTACAACTTTATTAGATATACTGACAAACCACTCAAAGAAATTGGTGCAAGCTCAAAAATATTTAAAACTAGTTCGTGTACCCATGTTATATAGCACGAAACATTTAGGGTTGTGTAAATAAAAAAAATATTTTTAAAATTGTATTTTTACAATTTATTTTAGTTTAATTGTAATTTTAGTTCTTTAAATTTTTTATATTTTAAATTTGAGTTCAACCATTTTCAAATGAGTTAAGGAGCAATAGGGTTAACTCAATTTTACAATATATTAAGTACTTTCGTTAGGTTTCCATTCAAAAGTTAATATTTTTTTAACAGTGAGTTACCTAAAAATTATTAAGAATTCATAATTAAAATTTCATGGAAAAAATGAACATAAGCATTTAATTTAATTTTTTTATGTAATTAAAGGTGTATTAGGAGTAATTGTGAAAATTAAATTGTTTCAATAATTGATGCGTAAAAATGGGGTTGCACAAAGGTAAGTATAATTTATGCAATAGTACCGTGGACTAAAAATCCAAATATCCTACCCAAGAGATTGGTTGAATTTCCAGACAATTAATTTTTAAAACTAAGCAATTAAGGTTTGAATCAATTTGGAGAAAGACGTGTTTAATTGTCCAATTAAAAGAATAGGATTCAAATTGCAAAGTTGGTGTGAAAACAATTATGATAAACAACCTAAGATTGTGATTTTGCACATACCCCAATTTTCCCATTTCCAAGTAAAAGTAATCTCTTCCTAGGTCAATCAATTACACACATATGGTCAATCCCAAATTAACAAGAAGAAATAAAAAAGATTTAAAAAAAATCATTGTTAGTTGTTAATTTATTAGTTTTTGTTAGTGGGAGGGATTTAAACCTGTGACCTCTCCCTTTCTCTTCTTCCTTCAACCACCAAGTCAACCTTATAACTCCTCCTAGAAGAGATTTAATTGACTAAAAAATATCAAAGATTTCATTTAAATTAGAAAGGGGTACAAAGAATATGACTACATCACAATCTTGAACTAGGGAGACTAGTCGTTCATGGTCATGAGAAAACGAGAAAACCCAAAGTAGAACACAAACATACTAAAAGAGAAGAATACTTGGTGAAAATCCCTCCCAATTATGATCTTCGTGTCCTTCTAGAGCTAAGAATACTCACAAGGCCCTTTGTTCTCTACAAAAACTCAAAAATAAGGTAAAAGATGTGAAGTTTTCGTCTAAACCCGCTATTTATAAGACCTTACTTAAGTGATTGGCAGTGTAGACAAACCACAATTGTAGTTCATGAGCCATAACCGTAGTAAAACTTGTAGACACTGATTCTGAGGCCGTGGTGTGTAGGCTATGGCCGTCTTGAAGACCATGATTGTCTTGCATTGACCACGATCATGGAAAAGTTAGGTGATGTTGATCTTGAGGTTGTGGTGTGCAAACTAGGATTGTCTTGATGATCACAACCCTTGTGAGTTGACCATGGGCGTGGTGCTTTGTCTAGTCCTTCATTTACTCCAAATTTCACAAGTTTTCCATGTTTTCCTCAAATGAGCTCCATGGCACTTGTCTATCACAAACTAGCATAAAAATGTGAGTTTTGCCAAGAAAGACATGTTAAAATGTAAGATTTTGGCATGGAATTCACATAAAAACAACATCAAAATTAGGTTTATTTGTAATCAATTATATGAATAACTGATTATAATTAGAATCAGAATTTGTTTAGATAAGTTTGCTTACAAATGATTTTAAGATAATTAATTTTGTTTGGATGAAGAACAATCAATTTTTACATAGTAAAAAAGTATGAAAACAACTAAAAGTTGATAAAGTTGGGAAATAATTATAAGCTACAAGGTCATGCTTGATTTGAGGATGGTTACTAACAACATTGACGCTTATACCTCCATGAAATTTCTATTGACACCCACACAATCATGTTTGAATAAAAAAATTGAATAATAAGAAACTGACACAGTCAGCATTGGAACGGGATATGCATGTCATAGTAAAAGGAAGATCCACTAGTGATGTTATGGAGTTATTGTTTTGACTTTATTATTGTAAATCTCATGTTCACTTATTTTATAATATTTCATCTTATATTGACTTATTTTGTATGAGTATATTGATCTATTTTGATTCATTTCATATTTTTTTCACCTTTTTATTTATCATGTTATTGGACTATTGAATTTATTAAAAATAAACAAAAAATAAGTGTCAAAGCTAAATAAATTAGTTAAGATTTTATTTAACAAGTTATTAAATGCATTAAAGTTATTAAATTATTTATAAAAAAACATTACACACAAATAAAATAAATAAATTAACTACAAAATAGAAAGTAATTTCCATTTTGTATTTCAACTTAAATATAAGACAGAAACTAGTTTCTAGTTTCCATTGTATTTATAAGTGGACACTTCCTTTCTCAATTAATTACATAATTTCAAAACCTAGTTTTTGTTTTGTATTTCAATGGAAATACACAATAGAAACTAGTGTATTTGGTATACATATAAAATAAAAACCAAATTCCCCAACGAAAACCAATTGTTGTTGGCTATTTTTAATTACAAAAATAAAACTTAAATATGTTTTAGACTCTTGAAATCTTTGAATTTAGTATTTGGCCTCTGATAAAAGTTTTCTTGACTTTTGGTTCATGATTTGTTTTGTCTCTACCATTACTTTGACTTTATTAGGTGATCTCTGAAATATTTTTGGATTTGTCATTTGGTTCTTGAATTTTTTTATCACAATTGTCAATATGTTTTTCATCATATAGTGATATCTCAAGTTAATAGAATCAATATAACAGAAAAGGCGAAATACAAAATGAAAAAATAAATAGGGATGAAAAGTTAAGAAAAACTTCATTAGAAACCAAATTCAAAATCTGAAGATTTTTAAGGAATAAAAAATATATTTTTAAAAAATAAGTAGGAGTGCAAAGATTAAACAAAGGGTGTTAATATCATAGGCCCACAGTGAGACACGCACGAACAATGCACGTGCAAGGACAGCTTGCTTGTTTGTCTCTATCAATTTCACCAATTATTGAGCCAAAATTAAAAAGGTTCATTTGATGGCTTAATAATAAATAACTAGCAAGTATTATTTTTCTTTGAAAAAGTTATGAACCCGAAGCCACGGGTGGGTCATTATTGGCCCAAACTCAAATCCGAAATCTCATCATTTGTGCAAAAGTGGACAATATCCAAAGCCTTTTGGTGCTTCTTATCATTTCCACGCTTTACGTGCAAAGCTCCAAACAGTTCACCAAAAAAAAAAATATATGGTCAGAAAATAAAAATAGAGAACTATTATTTCCCACAAAAGGCCAAATTGCTTAACTTTAAATCACAATTCCCTAGGGCCAATAAAATGAATCTGGTCCGATGGACCGACCCACGTGTAGGGTCAAGTTGGACTTGAAAAAAAGACCGTCCAAATTGAGACGGGCATTTTTGGTCCCACTTGTATGACTTGTATAATCCGATGAGCCAAATTAAATCGGACCATGTTGAATCCGATAAATATTATATTAAATATAATAATATATTAGTTAATTAGAAATTAAAAAAAAAAAAACCTAAGTTAGTGAATGCACTCACACACAGCAATACAATATTCCTAAGGGAGTGAATTAAAGTAGGATTTTAAAAGATTATTGTAACATAAAGAAGTCTTATAAATTTTAAAAATTATGTAGGAGTATTATGATTTATCATATTTTTTTACAAGATTTTTATGATAAATTTGGATTTTAATGAATTTATATCATAAAAATTTAAAAGATTTGAAAGAATTTTATAGATTTATAAAATTTAAAAGGATTTTGTGAATTTTTAAAAACACATTTAAAATTACAAGAGTTGGTAAAAAAATAATAAGAAATTATGATATTTGAATAAAAAAATAAAACTAATATAGTTTTTTTTAAGGGTAAATAGTCATTTTCGTTCTTGAATGTGTAGAGTGTTAACAATTTTTTTCCTGAAAGATGAAAATTCAAATTTTAGTCTCTGAAAGTGTAAAAAGGGTAACAAATCCATTCTTTTGTTAACTTACGTCTGTTACCATTAATTAAAGAGCTTACATGACACATAGAGACGAAAATGTCACAAAAATAATTGCTAACATGGCTGTTGAATAGATTTTGGATGAAAAATGTCAGTAAGTTACCATTGGACGAAAATGTCAGTAATTTTCTATTGGACCAAAATCTCACTAAGTTACCATTGGACCAAAATGTCAATAATTTTCATTGGATCAAAATGTCAGTGACTATTTTTGAACCAAAATGTCAGTACATTTCCATTGAACCAAAATGTCATTAAGTAACTCATTCGACCAAACTGTCAGTAATTTTCCATCGGATCAAAATGTCAGTAATTTTTTTGTTGGACCAAAATGTCAGTACGTTTCTATTCGTCTAATTTATCATACCCAAAATTTCGTTTCATTTAAGGGTAAAATATAATTTAAGGGTAAATCTTTTCCTACTTTTTTTATTGTTGCAAGCATAATATTAACATTACAATAATCACTTAAAAATAGGAAAACAAACATAAGTTAAAAGAAACATAATCATAACCATAATTTGTCTGTCATATAGAAAAATTATGATTATTAATCAATATTATGGTTATTATTATGTTTCTTTTAACTTATGTTTGTTTTTCTATTTTTTAAAGTGATTATTATAATATTATTATTACGCTTGCAACGATAAATAAAAGGAGGGAAGATTTACCTTTAAATTATATTTTACCCTTAAATAAAACGAAATTTGGGGTATGACAAATTAGTCTAATAAAAACGTAATGATATTTTGGTTCAACAAAAAATTACTGACATTTTGATCCAGTGAAAAATTATTGACATTTTGGTCAAATGGGTTACTTAATGACATTTTGGTCCAATGGAAATGTACTGACATTTTGATCCAAAAAAAAGTTACTGATATTTTGGTCTAATAAAAAATTACTGATATTTTGGTCTAATGGTAACTTATTGACATTTTGGTCCAATAGAAAATTACTAACATTTTCGTCCAATGATAACTTATTGACATTTTCATCCAATGGTAACTTACTAATATTTTTGTCCAAAATCTATTTAGTAGCTATGTTGGCAATCATTTTTGTGACATTTTCGTCCCTCTATGCCACATAAGCTTTTTCATTAACGGTAACAGACGAAAGTGAACAGAAGGATGAATTTGTCACATTATTTACATTTTCAGGGACTAAAATTTGAATTTTCATCTTTCAGGGATGAATTTGTCAGTACTCTACACATTCAAGGACGAAAATGACTATTTATCATTTTTTTAATAACTAAATTGATTTTAGTTTTATGTCATCTTATATTAACCTTTCTTACCATAACATTTTCTCATTCTCACTTTAGGATTTGAATAATAGATTTTAAATGATAGGTTGATTTTTTGATTTTTTTTAATTACTACAATTATGTCATGATAAATCCAATGACATGTTTAAATGGGATAGAAGGGAGTGGTGAGGGTGAAAATTTTGTAGGAAGGTTATTGAATTATGTGAATGACGAAATTAAGGATGACAACATGAAAATATTGTGTCAAGCAGGCGATATGCATAGTTAGTATAAAGAAAACATAGTTAGTCTTAACACATAAAGCAAACACTAATTTAGAAAACAAACAAAAAATGTAGAGGAGAATACTATATTTTACATTTTTTTATTCCAAAAGAATAGGAGATACATATATTGCACATGCATCTTGAAGAATATTAAAGAGAGAACATAATATGTGTGATGAGAGAAAAGAAAATTTCATAACCAAACAAAAAAAGAAAATAGTCTAGTAAAATCTCAATAATTTTAATGAGATTGTTTGATAAGTATTTTATACTAAAATATCTTAATTGAATATCATAAATTTTGTTTATATCATTTAAAAATTCTAATAAAATATCATAAGACTTTTTTTATAATAAAAAAATATTTTACAACTCATTTCCCTAAGTCCTTAGACCTAAAACACCCACAAACATAGTCACACACCTTCCCAGTCCTCACTCTCGAAGCAACGCCAGACCTTCATCTCTTCACCGTTGCCACGCTGCGCCACCATGATGCGAGAGTGCGAGACGATGAGAACCCCTCAAAGTTGTGCCGCTGCTACCGTAAGACCTCCACACCGTTGTGCCACTGCGAGACCTCCTCATTCCTCACTCAACGACTACAAATACTGACAATTTGAAACTTTGAATATACTATTTCATTTGGGACTTGTGCTGGTGTAAGAATTATATGCTCTGGTTGTTTTCCAGAAAGGCTAAAGTAGTCAAATTTGCAGTTAATCTTAAATTATATGTTTTGTTTGTTTTACATGAACCTGATAAAATGGACTTGTGCTCGTGTGAGAATTCTGTCACAGCCTTAGGCCCCCAATTTTTTTCCAATAGTTACTATAAAACATTATAATTTATATAACTTATGAATTATGATTGCAGATTGGCAGATTGTTATTTTTATCAGTAGATTGGCATATTTCTAATATGATTGATAACTAATTGTAATTTGTAATAGGCTATAGCCTTAACTGATTGGCGGGTTACTATTATTAAGTATTTAATTCTTAAATATAACAAATAGAATATTTTAAAAATTGTATATAGAAATGTTATTTTAATTTTTTTTAATCCATATATACTTTCTTTCCTTGGCCTAGAATGGGCCTCATAAACCACCGTCAGATTAAACCAAAACTAGAAGAGACATACACTCTTAGTCAGGCACTTGAATACGCTGATTAGGTACCCAGAAGTGACGAACAAGTATTCAGGAGCCTTAGCTAGGTATTCGGCTATTAAGGTTAGATGCCTAGGAGAGACACTTATGGCCCCATAAAAGTATACAACATACTGAACGGTGTAGAAATGCACCATTTACCCTAAAAAAGGCAACATGTTAGAAGGTTATGAATAATCAAGGTTTAGGTGACCTAAGCCTTGATTAGCTACTGATTACCTATATGGTAATTTATTTTGCAAAGGCCCACGATCCAAGGCCCACAGAGGTTTGTATAAATAAGGGTTAACCCCTCAGGTAAAAACCATTGCTCTTTAGTCATTCTCTTTCTCCTTAAGATGAATTGCTCACGGCCGAAACCTTACTTGGGGGCTGGAGTATCTTTTACAAGTACCCCCTTTTTGAACTCTACCCTTTACTTGACGGTTTGAAATGAAGTCTTGGAATGAAGTTTTCGACGACGGTTATTTGTAAAACTGTCTATTAAAATGATGTAGGAAAAAATCAATGGTATTTTTGAAATTAAGTCGAAGTTATTTAAGATGGATTTTCATAACTTCTTTCATTTTGCGCTAACAAAAACTATTTTTCTTAAACCGTCTTTGATTTTATGCTAACAAAGACTGTTTTCCATAAAACTGTCTTTGATTTTATGCTAACAAAGATGGTTTTTCTTAAACCGTCTTTGATTTTACACTAACAAAGACAGTTGTTCATAAATCGTCTTTGATTTTATACTAAGAAAGACGATTTTAAATTTTTATATATATTTCCTATAATTTCAACATTGTGTCTATCTCTACCCAAAAATCCCTTACTCTCATTTCCTAGCCTCAGTTTATCCATATATACTCTCATTTCGACATTAGATAATATCAACATGCAATTCTTTTTGTTTCCAAATTCTCATTTTATTTACTTTTTCTATTTTTTTAACATAGTATCATTTTTATTTTATTTTTTTGTTATTTATTGTTAAATTAGTCTAAATTGACCAGGTAGTCCAATGTAGGATTAGACTGGGCATAAAATATCTCAGTCCCACTAGAATATGGATAGGCCTCGATCAACTCGATTACACTGTTTGGCCTTATGGACTAGACCTCACTAGTCCAACCTGTCCATTTTGCGAGCCCTCCAATTCTCTAAGATATTGTTAAAATCCAATTTTCTAAACTACTGTTAAAACAATGATGGAAGTTGTAGCAACAGCGGAAAGAATGTTACACAATGTCCACACATTTGAAAAGTATTTAACTGTATATTTCTCCAAAAAAACAATATCTAAGTGATCATTATGCTTCCACCAATGTTATAAATTAATAATTCAACCAATAAATAATTACATGAATTAGATATATACATATTCACACAGTTAAAAAACTAATAAAAACTTAACATTTTTTAACACATTCATATACTATATTTTAAGAAGTCCTTACACAAGTGCATGCTTTAAGTTCAAAATATATAAATTATTTAAAAAAATTACAATATATAATTAATAATTAATGAAATATATAATTATTTATATATTTTAGATATTTTAATTATATACATAAAATAGGTGCATGGCAGAATAAGTACCATCGTACTCATAAATATTCTTCTCGGATTTATTTTTAATAAAATTTAATGATTATACACACAGTATAAAATAGTTTTATAATGTGATTTAATTATAAATCATTGTTAGTATGATTTTTAAAATAATTATTATAAAAGTTAACAATCTTAATATATATGATGAATTATAATTAAATAATAATATAAATTTTTTTATAATATCAGTATATAATTTTTTTTCTCTTTTTTATTAGTGGATATTTGCTATACCCATTTGCAAATATTTTATCAATGGGAAGATGGAAATTTAAAATGCAATGAATGATTGTGTTTGAAATGGACGTCGTACCAAACTAGTATTATCCGGGGAAAAAAAAGTATTTATTGAAGTGGATTTCGTACCAAACGTATTCTCATAAAAACACTTTATTGATTGGCTGTGGAGTGGGCAAATCACAACAAACTCTATACGACTAGCTTTTTCTTTTTTCTTTTTTGGTAAAACTACGACTAAAATTTAGAGAACGCAATTGAGTTGCAAACTAATAAAGAAATGGTGAATTACCATTTCCAGAAGAAAAAAAAGTGCTGAATTATCGTTTATATCGATTCTAAACAACTATCCTGTTTATAAGAATACATGTATTTGCAAATTCAAATAAATTTATAATTAGAAGAAAATATGTAAATTTAAAACAAATAAAGTTAAAAATAAATCTATCATTTCTTAGACATAAATTTTAAAAAGGATTAAATATACTTTTGTGTCTAATAAATGATAATTTTTATTTAGATCCCTAATAAAAAAATTTATTGCATTAAACCCTGATAAATTAAAACTTTTGTTAAATTTTTATCATCAATTAAGTAATAATATGATATCATTAACTACTAACATATATTATTAAGATTTATTTGCAATGTGTCATTCATCACTTAAACAAATGACAAATATTTAAAATAAATTTTAATATTTCAGAAATTAAATATAACAAAAATAATTATTAGAGACTTAAAATAAAAAAACAGCCATTTATAAAAAATGTAACACATATTTAAGAAAAAAACTACAACTATGTTTTAAAAGTTGGTTTTTAAATTTTTTTAAGCTAAAACTAAAAGTTGATAATTAAAAATCACCCGAAATTGCATAATTGGATATGCTTTAAAACTTATACCAATTCAATGCTTTAAATTGTGTTTTCACATGATTTAAACTAGGAACTTCTAGAGCCTTCCTATACACATTCTTATCTTACAAACTAGTTTGGTAATCACTAGATAAACCAATTAGACAAAATAATATATTTACTACCGCATAAAATTTTATTATAAAATTTAACAAATTTAAATACATTTAAAAATTCATCTATCAAATCAACAACTTTTTCGTGTAGTCAAATTAGTAACCTTTACTGGTTCACGAAGTTGACTTAAAATCTTTCTTTCTTTATTTTTTAGGTTTATTTACAGTTTATACTTCTAAAAGTTATTATTTAGCTCAATATTTTAAATTTTGTATATTTTATTTTAAATCTCAAGTCAATTTAGTCTTGATTTGATCACTAGTTGAACTATAACCAAGTCCAGAAAAAGTCTAAAAAAATAGTTTGATTAAAATATCAGTTAAGTTAAATTCAGCCCATGAACACTCTAATTGATCCACAAATGATGTAAGGAATTTATATATATATATATATATATATATATATATAAACTGTACGCCATATGCAATAATTTCTTTTTAAAAAATTTTAAATTATACAAAAGAAACAATTATACAATATTTCGTGAATTTCTTTTTAGCAAAATAGAAAAAGAAAAACGTAGTCAATTGATTGATGTTCCTTAATTAAAGTCAGTCGTTATCACTATCAATAGCACCTAAAAATCACAGTCGTTAGAGGTAGCCAATAATACTCGAACTTTATTTGGGACCACTATTTCTCATAATGAATATTGAAGAAAAATGATTGTTACACTCTATCAATAATAATAGAATTAAGCTAGAGTAATATAAAAATAATGAGAAAACACTATCTATAATTGATAATAATAAGTAGAATAACGTAGAAATGTGTTATTCATGCAATAACTCTCTCTCTCTCTCTCTCTCTCTCTCTCTCTCACACACACACACATATAACATCATTTTCTAATTGATATCTCTTCATCACTTAATTTGTCATTTTTTTTTGTTTTTGAGAAAAAAAAGTGATAGAACGGAATACACCTCAATATTATTGGATAGAGCGTCAACAATATTATGGAACGGCCAATAAAGACTCATTTAGAGGATTATTACTTAATTGGTCTCTAAAAAAATTTCTTGAAAAAGGTTATCTATCAAACTCACACAGAGGAAATTGGAGAGTTTGTTCTTGATCATTAACCATCTATATCGATTCACACTGACAACCTTTATTTTTTTATCATATTATAGATAAAAGTCATCTATAGATTTTTTTAATTACTTATTCTTACAAGAACTTGTCTTGATATTTTAGTAGATTTTTTTATAATTATTGTTTTCCATTTATACGACTATAATATGCTATCTTATTTAAGTGATTCAATATTGATATTATGATATATTTATTTTACAAAAAAATATTTCATTATGATCTTAAATATAAGAAAAATACATTTATTAACTAATTTTACTTTATTAAATATTACTATTTCTAAAATATTATTTATTTAATTAAAATATTAGTTTTAATAATTTTTTCTTATTTTTGATACTAGGTTTCAGTTAAGAATAAATTGAAAAAATTAAAATTGATGTAATTAAAAGTGATTAATTAAATTTTCTTAGGTAGTGTAACATTTTTTTTTCTTTATATGTTTGGGAAAGAAAGGTTCTATCTCAGCAATATTTAATGTTTTAGCTTAGATCAAACGGTGACTTCTACTTTACTAGGGTCAACGTTCAACATAGCACCGAAGTCGACACTTGCTTCTCTCTCTCTTTCTCTTCCGTTAGAAGGAGTAGCATTGGCATGAGCGTGAAACACAGCTTCTAAAGCGTGTCTAAGCCAAAGAAGACAAAATAAGACCACCTGCACATGATTATTTTTATTTTATGGCTTATAATATTTATATCCTTTTATAGTAACTCTGAAAATCTGAGTTAGAGTACGCTTTTTAAAGTGATATCCTCGTCATTCATCATCTCTAGTGTCATGCAAAACCAAAGTACCAAACTACTACTTGGGAGCCAAACTTAGGATCTGACTTAAAGCCAAATTGGAACCATTATTGGGTTCTGTTCTGTTCTGTGCTTGTTGGGTTTCCTAATACTCTTTTGTGTGCCTAACACATATGGTTCTCACTTTTTCTCAAATGGGGTTCTCTTGTTTGAGTGGTTTTTAGGTGGACTTTGTTGTTTACTACTATGGATTTCTATTTGTGTGTGTCTTCCTCTTATTGTTTGGATATGAGGGTTTTTCAATAATGAAGGTGTTTTTATTGGTTTTCTTTTAGGTAAGGTTTATGATTTGGCCCAGTTGTTTCTGCTTCTGGCTGGTGTTTTAAAAAGGCAAGAATTATTATGGCTGGAGAGGTTGAAGAATCATTCAGCATGAACTTTCAGGTTGTTTTTTCATACACTTGTTGATTTTAACATGGATCTATTGTTTTCAGTAATAGTTACAAAGTTCCAGCTTCCAATCATGCTTACTCCTGTTTTGGTTAGTTTAGTTAATGAATTATGATTGCCGTTTTCATAACTCCATCTCAATTCATTGGCAGAAGATTAGAAAGTATATTTTTATATGTTTCTGTAATTTTCATTTAACATAGGTTGCTTCTGTGTGAATAGTTCTCGTGGTTAATGATAATATATAGGGATACAACAACAACAAAGCTTTATCCACTAGATGAGGTCAGTTACATGAATATGATTTTTCATAGCCCTGATAGCCGTTCTCAAACCCGGGTTAAGGAGGAGGGTTTTGTTAGGCCCTCAGCAGCCAATATAAAACTCACTGTTATACCAAACATAGATAATGATATAGGGATGGACAACAATAATTTGCTAGAAGAGTGATCTTCGTCAGTGATTGTTGCTTAGTCAGACATATAATGGTCTTGATCTGAACTACTTCTTCTGAATTTAGTTGAACAAGTAGAGCATGGTAAAGAAGATTGACTGGAGTTAAACAGTGTTATGCTATTCCTATTTGATGTTCCCTTTGGTTTACTATGATGATTCATTCTCATCAGGGTTTTCCTAATTTGCATGGATTTTGTTCAGTGCTAATTTTACGATTTGTATCTTATAGAAATATATTCATTTATGTGATTTATTATAATTCCACACAAAAATGTTCACTTTACATGTAACTATTCCTCCAAAAAAGACCCTGAAAAAGGAACTCAATATTATGAGTATTGACTAGATTGAATACCATTAATACTAAAAAGATGAAACAGTGTTGATATTTAACTCTGACTGCTGTGCTTTGATTCTTGCCGAAAATGCAGGTAGATTCTATACATTCCGGTTCTATCTCATTTGGGAGATTTGAGAATGAGACTTTAGCTTGGGAAAGAAGGTCCTCTTTCTCTCACAACAGGTACTTGGAGGAGGTTGAGAAATGTTCAAAACCAGGTTCAGTTATTGAGAAGAAAGCATATTTTGAAGCTCATTTCAAGAAGAAGGGCATATTTGGTTTTATTCCATCTACATGTCATGAGGGATCATCAGATAGAGCAATCAGTGAAAATGATGGCTCAGAGAGAATTGGCAGGCAAGAGGATTTTGAGTCCAATGATGGCCATTACGTTCAATTTGATGAAATATCCCAAAAGGATTTTGAGCTAGATGAAGGTGACCATTATATTGAAATGGACCAAAGTTCCCAAGAGGATTTTGTGACAATTGAAGATGATCATTATGTTCAATTTGGTGAAATTCCTGCTAATTCAAATTATCATGGAGAATGTGGGATGGATGAATATGAAAGAGAAGAAACCGTCACAGAATATCCGATGGATTCATTTTCAGGTCTGCAGCAGATTGCAAACAATTTTAATGATTTGGAGGATCCCGGTAAGAAAAGTATTACTTTGGATAAAGCTCATCATCAATCTGAAAATGAAACAAGTAATATTCTCTCAGATGATGACAAGGTGATTATAGAAGTGAAAAAGAATGATGATGATACTGTAAATACTGATGAATCATCAACAAACATGATTATGCCTGTGAATGGACCAGCACAGGGTGTTGAGGAAACAATTTCGCATGACCCTGCAAATCCTTCTACTAAGGTATGCAAACCAATGCTTGAAGTTGCTTTTTTTCACCCATGGAAAGATCCATGTAGAATGGCTTATATTGAAAGTACTATTAATGTCGTAAATTAAGATTATTCATATTTATTACAACAAAATATTATTTGTGCTTTAGTTTTATATTTTCATTGAACCAGAACCTGGTTTCCCTTTACTGTCACATTGTTATAGTCTGCAATTACATAAATTTTCTTGTTATACTCTTGGGTGACATAAGTGTGTTTGATTGATGCATAGGAAAGAAAGATCAAGCCTCAACGGAATTCTGAAGTCAACAATGTTCAAGTTCAGATAAGCACCCCTCCTAGATCAGCTAAGGATCCTGCTAGGATTCCCAGAGGAAAGAGTCCAAGGAGAACAAATATGGAAAAGAATTCATCAAAACTTGCAACACCAACTACTTGTTTAGCTAGCAAAACTACCAACGAGGTAAGAATTTGAATATCAGTGTACTTTAGGAAGAATGGAAGGATAGTTACTCTTAATTTTTCATTTTTTTAAAGTGTAATTTCTCTTCTATATGGCTTGCTTGTGAATTTCAGCTATCACCTTAATTTATGGGCCTCCATGTGCAGGTTTCTAAAAGAGCAGAGAAACTTGTTCGTGAAAGCAAAAGGTATTTGTTGGTTCTCATCTGGAATTGTTATATTATACGCTTCAGATTCACAGACTCAAATGTGCTTTTAATTTTTTATAGTGAAAATGCATCAAAAGTAAGAAAGGGTGCAGAATCCCAACTTTCTGCTTCAAAAACAGCTTTGAGAGGAATTCAAGAAGCAGAAAGGTTTGTTGACATATGTAAGGATTAATCTTTTGTTTTCTTTCATTCTGATCTGAGACTAACATAATAAGGTTTAGGATGAACCAAGCTTTCAATTCTACAAAGTCCAATGTTAAGCCTAGGGCTGCGGCTTTCAACTTCAAATGTAGCGAGCGAGCGGAAAGGCGGAAACAGGCAAGTAAAATGCTATTGTTTTAGAACCATTGCTGTTCATATTAAAAAAAAGTATATAAAATGTATAATTGTTGATTTGTTGTCCTGATTCTGTCAACTCAGTTCTATATGAAGCTGGAAGAAAAAATGCATGCAAAGGAATCAGAGATTAATCAAAAGCAAGCAATGTCACAGGTAAGTCTGCCAATAATAGCATCGGGTTTTATGAGCTCAAGCATAGTAGATTATCAGGTAACAGGCTCTTGATATGAATACATGGTGAATTCAATTTCAAACCAATGGAACTTTGAATAAAGTTACATAGGTTTCAAATGAGTTTCTGTTTCTGCTTCTATATGCCTATGTTACGGAAGAAGCAAGACACATTGGTGTGGAATCTGTTAGATTCTAATTGAAGGGGCTAATATGATTGTTACCAATGAGGTTGTTAACCTGTGTATTTTATTTTAAACGCAATTTACTATTACTTTTGCTATTTCAATTGGTATCATTACTTCATTCCTTTCCTAAATAAGGTCAAATATTTTCTTCAAAGAATCAATGTAAATCAATATGAATTACTGAGACTAAATTCAGGGATATTCTGGAAATGAAAACTGTCTTTACCATTTGTGAATACAGAGGTGTGGCAACTATACTATACAGAATAAAGAAACAAAACTTGTAGAAGGATTCTATTATAGTTTTAACTAGTATGGTGTAGTGTAGCTGACTCCACTTATTTGCATTTCTTATCGAGCTTGAAGAAAACTATTACATTCAACTTCTGTTCTTGTAGGAAAAGACAGAAGCTGATATTAAAAAACTCCGGAAGAGCCTCAACTTTAAAGCAACACCAATGCCTTCATTTTTCCGCACACCTTCACCGTCACAACCACATGGGAATAAGGTACATACTTTCTGAGTTTTCCGCTTGTTTTGTTTGTGTATGAGCTGTGTTTTCTGTATGTGATTCATTGCAAATGAGCTGTCTTTGTTGTATCATATTCATATCCATTGTCCAATTTAAGGGACCTTCCTGGTGACTAAATATTTACTGGCCTAGTTTTGTTTAAGAGTTTAGGTGAGCAATGAATCAAAGTGCTGCATTTTTTTATATTCTTTTTATTGTTTTTCTCCTTTCTCCGTTTGACTGAAACCACTTGATATTTGCAAATTCTCCCTTCTCAAGTCTCAACCTCAGGCTGTGTCAAATAACACCAGAAGTAAAAAAGAACATAATAAACCAAAATGTCCAGGGAGTGGAGCTGATGCAGCATTACCTTCGAGATGGAAGGTGGGAAATGATCTAGAAACCGATGAATCCGTAACAGCAAGAGAACCACACGGTATCTCAATTGAAGAGTGTGCCAAAACTAAAGCATCCAAAGCTAGTTTGATTTCTCCTGCTCCATCAACCAACCATAGCCGCCTTGCTGATTCTACGACAAGTAGTCATACTTCTGGAAAGAAAGAAGGAGCCAAGGTTTCTTTGCAAAAACATAGGGTAACAGACAGTTGGAAAGGAGCAAAACAGCAAAGCAATGAAAGAAATAAAAATGGCGAAACCACAAAACATAGAAATGATATAATGCGGAAAATTGTGGGGAATGTTGGTTTGAGAAGCAGTTCTAAAAGTGGTAATCTTGCTGTACGTGTTGCCTCCTGAAGAATTTACCCACTTCCACTTTACAAATTGAGGAGGCATTTCAGGTTCCAGCATAAAATGCTGTGGAATGAATACCACCACCATACAGATATTAATTAAGGCATATTGCACATTGAGGTAGTAGCATTTCTTGTATTTTTTTCATGATATTCATTTCATAGTATAGCTGAGGCAAGTTATAGGACAACATGATCCATGTTACTACTACTAAGTTTGGTAGAAGTTATGTATGCAGCAAACATAGGCATAACCAGTAATTGGCATGTTTTTACTGGACTTGTTGGATCTTCTGGGCTCCCCTCCATAAGGAAGTGTGTTCATTTGCTCATCAGAAAAGAAAAGAAATGGAATTTATGGAAATTTTTATATGAATATAAATAATCTTCAAATTTATCATGATCTGCTGGAGGACTATTATAGATTTATCTTCCTTCTATATCATACCTTTATATCATGAGCTCATAAATTTCAGCTGATGTAATTTTTGTCGTTGATTTGAACATGTTTTATGGTGACGTTGTGTCTTGTGCTTTTCTATTTTATTGCTAGAAATGCTCTTTTTTGCCTCTCTGGGATTATATGAAATTAGAACATCAATCAAATATGCTAAATCAAAAGTAGACTCATTAATCTGGGTAAGGAGAATCCATTTTCATTTCCAGATTCTACGTTTTCCTAATTAACACTTCAGAGTAACTAATCAAACTTTTAACCACTTCCATTGTTTTTTTTTAACTGAGTCTGATTTAAGCACATATAAAGGCATCAACCAAATTGCACATCTCATTTTTTGGTGATGTCTCACTGTACAATCATAAAGCAATATAACTAAAGTTCGCTTCTAAAAGGAATACAACAAAGTATATATCATCCTCTTATGTATATCCAAGAATTCCTTTTAGTGGTCCCTCTCCTAATGTTTGAGAACATATTCTATATCATATATCACTTTGTGACAAGGTTTAAAGTTGTTTTTCTACAATTCAGCCAAGAAAAAAATTTATATTCAAGGCTAGGAACATACAAACCGACTAATCAATGTTTGAGGACTTTTGCCCTACCAAGTTACCATTGAAATGAAACGTGCACACTTAATCACTAAAGGAGAATAAAGAAACATTGAGTTGGCAACATACTTTGATTGGGTATTTGGTAGAATTAGGAGATCCCTAATACAACTGAGCAAGGCACCAATGATATACTAGGACTATTAACAGGTCCAACCAGAGAATTATTTCCTCCGTTCATTTTTATTTGTGGGATTTTTTAAGATTTTTTTGTTTTTATCTGTCATTGATAAAGTTTAACATCACATTAATTACTCTTTTATCTATTATATCCTTATTTATTTTATTTTCCTTAATTAATTTACATATGCATTTATTGTGGAGTGAAAAGAGAAAGGAATGAAATAGAAAACTTCACAATTATTTTATTATAATCAAGAAAATTTATTACATTTTTTAGTTCTACTTAACAATTTTAAACGACAAATAAAAATGAAAGGAAGTAGTATTGAGACTTAAACTATAAATAATTTAACCCAATTGTAATGGAGGAAATTCTCTCTTCCCATCTTGTTTGTTTTATTTTTTTTAGAAAAATATTCTTTCAAAACTTATAATTTCTTAAATATATAAAAAGAAAACTACACTAGAGAAATTTTTGGTAGTGTTTGTCACCTGGGATAAAAAAAGTGAAGTTTACGGAAAATAAAACGTGAGTCTGTGAGTGAAGTGAAGGAAGTTTTCTTGAAAGGTTGCAAACCAGAGAGAGCCACACAAAGGACAAACACCACACAGGAAGTTGCTTCATGCACCTCCAATATTTCTCCCTGCACCTCTTTTAAGCATCTAATCTGGTGCAGGAAGTAATTTCCCCACAAGGATTTGGTTTAGAAAAGCTAATATTGGGTTGGGCCTCAGGTCTAGAAAGGGAAACCCGACCCAACCTATAAAGAAAATTACTGAAATTTATCACACTCGTATCACCGTTGTTCAAAACTTCAAATCAAAAAAGCTCAGAGAACCCATCCCGCCGCCGCCCTGTGCTCCGACCACCACCTCCATTCGCCGTTGTACTTTCACTCCCTTGGTAATTATTGATTTCTTCTCTTATCCTTTGAGTTAGAGTCGAAGGAGTTTGATTATTCTGATTTGAGAAGCAAAAATACCAAAGAGTGAAGAAGAAAAGAAAAAAAATGTTGTACATAATTGGTTTAGGGTTGGGTGATGAGCAAGACATCACTCTCAAAGGCTTGGAAGCTGTGAAGAAGTGCAGCAAGGTTTACATGGAAGCCTACACTTCCCTCCTTTCCTTTGGTCTCTCCACCAATGGCATCTCCAACCTGGTACCAATCTATCTATCAACCATTCCTTTCTATTAGGAGAACAAAAATCTATTAGTTAGTTAGTTAGTTAATCACTTAATTTTTTATAGTTCAATACTCAGTTGTCAGCACTATTAGTGTAATTAGGATCACCATATGTTAGTTATTCACTTAATTCGGTATAGATCATTGCTTGTTGTCAGCACTATTAGTGTAATTAGGATCACCATATGTTAGTTAATCACTCAATTCGTTATAGTTCATTGCTTCTTGTCAGCACCATTAGTGTAATTAGAATCACCATATATAACTTTACATATTTGATCTTTCTATGGAGGCCCTCTTTTATTCTTTGAGCTCTATTATGATGTATGGCTACATGACTTGCATCTCTTATCAAAATATTCTGATATTTTCCCTTCCTATACTTGTTTCCTTCTACTTAAATTTACACTTTTTTCATCTCTTTTTACAATCACTAGGAAAAACTATATGGTAAACCCATTATTCTTGCCGACAGAGAAATGGTAGAAGAAAAGGCTGATGAAATTCTTTCTGAAGCTGATCATGCCCATGTGGCTTTCCTTGTTGTTGGGGATCCTTTTGGGTATGCTATTACTATGTTCCTACTTCCTTGCTTTTCTCTATCCAGCACTTGCATTGCTTTACTCAAACGCTGATGCATAATATTAGTAAGACTTTGATTCTATGTTTTTTCCCAGGGCTACCACTCACACTGACCTGGTTGTTCGAGCAAAGAAGATGGCAATTGAAGTCAAAGTAGTACACAATGCATCTGTGATGAATGCTATTGGAGTTTGTGGTCTACAGCTTTACCGTTATGGGGAGACTGTTTCTATACCATTCTTTACAGAGACTTGGAGACCTGATAGCTTCTATGAAAAGATTCAAAGAAACCGATCAATGGGACTGCACACGCTTTGCTTGTTAGGTAAACTCTCTATTATTTGTAGTTTAAACTTTAAAATGTTGCTTGTGTTAGAATTTTTTGTGTGCATACATTAAAAATATAAATCTAACATAGGTATTTGCTTATATGGAACCTGTGTATGAAATGCATTAGTCTGATGCAGCAGGTCTTTGCTTATGTCATATAATGAAATAGTGATTATGTTGTAAGTGCTTCTTCTTGCATTTGATGACCAGTGAACTAAAAACTTGTTTACTAAACTTATTATCTTCTACTTCTTGGAATGGAATCCAAAGCCTAGAGTGTCATATAAATATCTAGAAGATAGTTAGCAAAAAAAATTGTTACTTTATTCAAATAAATGTTCAAATGATTGTACCATCTGAAGTTGATGACAGTTTTAGAGGAAAACTTTCTTCTTTGATAGTGTACTAGAGATTCTTCCTATTTGTTTCTTGAGAAAGCTAATATGATTTCTGATTTGGTATGGTTACAGATATTCGTGTGAAGGAGCCCACACTAGAATCTTTGTGCAGGTTGGTTTTCTAAGTGGCCCTTTTTTTATTTCCTGTTGCTAATGTACTTTTTTAAGTGTTATGGGTTGCTAAAGTTCTCTGGCAATCATACTAGTGTTCTGACTGCTATCATGACATTCAGTGAATTGTTCGAGTTATATGTTCTTCTCCATACTGCATATTCTTTGTTTTTATTTATCTTTTTTATTTGGTCGTTTCAGAGGAAGAAAAGCCTATGAACCACCCAGATATATGACAATAAACACAGCCATTGAGCAGCTCTTGGAGATTGTGCAAGCACGTGAAGAACCTGGTGAGTTCCTCGAGCTTTTACATCACTCTAGGCATAAATTTCAAGTGTAAATTATTTGCTTCTTGATTGTACTAATTTTCTTAAGATATAAACCTTTCAAATTTGATCTGGATTATAATTATTTGGTGGAAACATTATAATAAGCTCATTTTGTGCTTTTTTAATATATTGTGCTATCAAACAGTGGAAGTTCCTTCATTGGAAAACAACAAGCAAAATGATTGTTTTCCTTGTTTTTAAAGTTTCACCATCACTATCAAACAATCTATCAATGGTTATCTTTCCCAAATTCATTTGTCCTTTGCAATTTGTAGCTACTTAATATATATATTAAATGGATATAGACATATAGTCATTGGTTCTAGATTTTTGGCATCTTTAAATTGCTTTGTTTTCAAAGATTGTTTGAGCTGTAGCTATAGATCAGTCATTTCTGTATTTCTTGTGGTCATGTTTCTTTGTCCCTTGTCTTGCTTGTGGATCAGAGATGTTTGTGCCATTACTGCCATAATAGTATTTGCTCATTAGGATCCAATCTTCACTGCAGTAAGAGTTTTTATATAAATGGACTTCCTATTATTTCTCATTAGAAATATAACTATCTAGTTAAAAGTACCTTTCCCCTCTTTGCCTTGCAGCATATACTGAGGATACCGAGTGTGTTGGGCTTGCACGGCTTGGGAGTGAAGATCAGACGATAGTAGCTGGAACAATGAAGCAGTTGCACTTGGTTGATTTTGGAGCACCTTTGCATTGCCTTGTTATAACAGGCCAGACCCATCCTGTGGAGGAAGAAATGCTGGATTTTTACAGATGCAGGACATCGATACAACATTAAGACAGCAGCACCAGTTTAATTTAGCAAAAAAGACTTGTTAGTTTCTTTTGAAGGAGCCCTTGTATTTTTGTTCTTCCTGCAAAAACTTTTTGGTTGCTAATCTGGGCCAAAAGTTAACTAAATTCATTGGTGGCTGAAAAATTATGGGTAGCGGGCTTTGAATAACTAGGTTTTGAAATATTGTTGTGCATGCTGCTTATGGTCTGTTTGGTAGAGGCAAAAGATGATAGTAAAGAGTAAAATGTAACACTAAAATTTTGTGGACACTTTTACTCTATTTTAATTTTAATTTTTCATTTTTTTTTTCACTCTATCAAACATACAGTGTTTTCTAAAGATAAAAGCTAAATTTTATCAATGGGCAATTTTTACGCTGGACATGTGAAATAGGTGGTCCACCGGTAGACCAGCACAAAAATTATGAACAGTAGCTATAAAAATTTAAAATATTAATTATACGCTAGTTGCATGCCATAGGATTTAGATTAAAATAATGAATGGTTCAGATTGTGTTGGTATTTTATTTTTTAAAGTGTTTTCTTAATATGTTTTTATCCTGAATTGACTTTTTTATCCTAGCAACTATGGACGTTTAGTTCAACCTCTCCTAAGAACAGGAGGCGTTTGGTTCAACTGAATTGACATTTTTAAAAATCATTACATAATTAATAGTCACTTTTAGATTAAAATTATCTAATAATCTATGCAGGACAGCTAACAAGTGACGTCGATCCCTTTTGTTTTTTCATTGATGTATTGATACAACAATATTTTAGTGATAAAGTATGTTTTTGATCCCTTTTTAAAATATGTGAAATTCAAAATTGGTCCTTCTAAAATTTTGCACCCATTTCAATCCCTCTAATATTTTAACATGTTATTATCATCCAATACGATGATGTTAATTTCGTTATTTTAACATGTATCACCATAAAATTTCTATTTAAAATTGTTGTTCAAATGCCTCAGACAAAATCTATGTTCAATCCAGTTTGTCATTTTTTTATCAACCAAATAAATATTATTAATGCGGTACAAGCACTACCAACAAGAAAGAAAAAGTTCCAGCAATGTGAAGTACAATTGTTAAGAACCACAAAGTACTGACCAAAGATACTACTACATCCATGCATACAAGAAGCATAACCCACTCTAAACTCAAGCATGCATCATATGAAACAATGTATTCTCTCGCCCTACGAAACATCTTCCATTATCTACAACACTGAAGTAGAGAAATGTGAGGTGCGTCTTACCAAATTTAACTTCTCTCAAGTATGCAGTACACTTTAAAAATAAAAATAAAAAACAGTTGCAACGCACGATTGATTATGAAACAAATGTGAAAAGTACTTTTTACATAATGCTAATCATTCCCCCGTTCTATAATCATAGTATCTGCTTAGATGAGGCAGATGCACACCATAATACACCATACAGCAATAACTTCAAAATATGTCAGCATCTTTCATAATTACAATGTCCTCAATCCTCGTTTTAAGCTTTTTTTTTTTTTTTTTTTTTCTGGCAGATTCATGATCAAGTGCAAAGAGAAGCATCAGTGAATGTACTTTTCAACATATGAACTTACCTGAAGTTCAGAGATCAAGTGTAAACCATCATATGCAACATCTTTGCACTTGAATTTTAGTGTACGAAGCTAAGATATTGTTCAAATAATCTAGAGACACAAACCATTGAACTTGCCAGTGCAAAAGACTATCACACTCATTGTAAAATCTAACAGGTATAGCAACTTGTTAGTTATCAATGGTTTTAAAAACAGGGACTGCAACCATGGTTTGGGCCACAACATCATGGTTTTGTTAACTGTCCGCGGCCGCAACACAATCCCAATCAGGACAGTATCAACTGCATTTGTCTGCGATTTGCAGTGATATCAACAAACGCTACAAAACCGTAACACAACCGATATTTAAAACCTTTAAAAGCAAAATCAGACAACAACCAAGCACAAACACAGACAATCTAAGATGCAAAAAAAAAAAAAAAAAATCAATTTTGATCGCAACTCTAATGAACTCACAAGATCAGAAAGGAAAAAAGCCCACTAAACTACATCAGTTTCTTATACTACAATCTCTTTCGAAATAGTAAAAATTTCATACTAAATGGATTGATTGCTGAACAAAATTAGGGTTTCCATTGGGGGTAGAATTAAGGAGATGGAAAATTCATTGTGTGTATGAGAGGGTAAATGGGAACTGCAAACTCAAACTAGGGTTTAGGGTTTGAGTTTTCTTCGAAAGAGGAACTGAAAATACATAATGGGGCGAAGGGGAATGGTTGATTCCGAGAGTATTGTGACTTCTTATATGAGTTTGAGAGTGTCAATGTGTGACCCGGCCTAGAAACTGCCTTTTGGGCCAGAAATACTGAATTATAGTCTGGCCATGATTTTTTTTTATAAAAATAATAATATTAACGTAAGTAGTTTTTTTTTGTCAAATAATATATATATATATATATATATATATATATATATATATATATATTCAGAAGTACAGGATTAAAAGGAGATTTATTTACCAACTGTGTTGAGTGTAATAAAAGGGATAATTTCTCACAAAGTAGTGAATCAAGGTTCAAATTTTTACTAAGTGCATGTTTAGACATCTATTTGTAAAATTGATTTTGGATAAACGTAATTTTGTAGAATTAACTTTTAAGTTAATATGAATTTAAGGTAACATGATATTTTTAGGATAATAAATATTAGAAAAATGATTTTAATAGAAAATGTTTCTTGAAAGCTTACTATCAAAATTGAAAACTTATATTATGAGCTTTAATGTTCATATCTATTTTTTTATGTAGATCTCTTTTAGTTTTGTAATTAATTATATTAATATTTGTATAAAATAATCATTTAATAATAAATAGTTACATTTGCAACATTTTTTAACAATAAAATTGATAATTAAAATACTTACATTACTGATTTGTTTTTGAAGTAAAAAGACTAGAAATTAGATGAACTTTTTTTAATTAAATAAAATATACCATCATTTTGATTTTTTTTTCTTTCTTCTTATCCATTTTTTAAAAAAATCTTCTTATTCAAATTGAAGCGAGAAAGTTATGAGAAAATGGAGATGCAACTCCAATGAGAGGTGACATCAACTTATAAGAAAATACATGGAATGCATACATAACAATCACTTTAGGCTTTGTTTGGGAGTTAGGGGGGAAGGGGAAGGAAAGGGAAGAAAATAAGGAAAGTTTTTTTCTCCTTGTTTGGAAGTTAAAAATATATTAAGAGAGAGAAATAGAGAGTTAATAAGAAATTTTTACAATTTTTTCCTTATTTAAAAACTTAATACATTATATATTTCACACTGACTAGGGTAGGATAGTAATTTTATTAACACTAACTGGTATAATAATAATTTTAGTTACTTTTCCTTCTAAAAACCCCCCAAATAGGGAGGACAACAGTTTTAAGGTTTTGGAGGATTTCAGAGGAGTTTTAAAAATCCTCAAATCCTTTCCCTCAAAAATTAAAACTCTCAAACAAAGAGATGTCTCTACATAAACCTTTCCCTTACCTCCCTTCCCCTCCAAAATCTCTCTCCCAAACAAAGCCTTAAAGAATAACTGCAATAAGGGGCTTCCAAGCAAGAATACTTGGGCAGTTGGGCATAATGTCAACTTTATGTTTTAACCTTTTCTCATTAGATTAAGTACTTGTTTAAATTTAAAAACGTTTTTTTTTTAAGAATCAGACAAATTTTGCTTTTTAGAAAAATAGAAAACTGTTTTTTTATTAAAAAAAAAACAGTTTAAACAGACACATAAAAAAAGAGTATAAAAGCTTAAACAAACGGGCCTAAACCATCCTCTGCTCCTAACTCAGATTCAGAAGGTATTACAAGTTACAACACCAAATGCAGTAACTATATTCAGGAGGTATTACACATTGATGGAAAAAAATGCAGACTGAACCAGTAAATTCAACTGTATTAAACATTCCAAATCATTAACCTCAGTGTTAAAAGAATTCGTTATGTTTGTCAATGTACAAAAGGAAGCCAAGCCATTACATAAGAAAGAGGGATTTAGAATTGATACAAGCAATGACAATGCTTGCAGGATTCTAAAGTCTATAGTTTTTCATCTATCTAACTGTGACACAAGATATTTATCTAGCTTGAAACCAGATATCTCAGCTTCCTTGCAGAGCTCTTTGCACTTTGATATCCTCCCAGAGGCCATGTAAATTTGAAGCATGTCCTTGTACAAGCCAAAAGAGGGAGAAAATCCAGCCTCTTTAAGTTTTGAAAAATATCTCGTGGCCCTAGATAGATCATTCAAAGCAACAAACAGTTTTATTACCACACGATAAGCTGGAAGGTCAAAAAGACAATTTGAAGCCTCCATCTCCCAAACTACAGCCAATGCCTCTCTGTATTTCTTTTCTGTGTAACGACTGTGAATCACAGAAGTGAACATAACTACGCTCACTTGATAGCCAGACTGTTTGAACCAACTAAACAGGCTCTCGACTACTTCAAATTTGCCCATCTTAATGCAGACTTTCATTATTGCAGTACAATCTTGCTGGCTTAAATTCAATTCATCGCGTTCTGCGAGTTCATCTAACAAGGGCAACACATGCCTGTGTCTGTCAGGGTTCTTTCCAAGTTCTAATATTAGCTTAGCATATATGCTGGAATCCAACATTCTTTTATCCCTTCTGGCAACTATTAGAACCTTCCATGCAAGTCTAAGGTTTCCTCCTTTTATAAAACCCTTAATCATTGCCTCCAACACAACACGGCTTGCCAAACCAGTATACTGGTTTAGGTTGAATGGAATTCTTAACTCATGGTTCCTGGCCAAGACCTCGACAGTTGATGCCAGAATCCAATCATCTGGGAAGAGATGAGGTTGATTTTGTGCCCATAAGAATGTTTGCAGAGCTCTCTCAGGGAATCCCATATGACCTAATTCCCTTATTGTCAATGACAAGGACCCTTTCCTCAGGAACTGCACCCACTTTCCAAGAATTTTAGATACATCTTCATCTGGACCAAGCCTACTTATTTCTCTTGCCAACCCAACTAGGAACATCGGGCTTTTATACACTTTCTTAGCCATAGAAGCCCGGGAAGAAACCACAGCTGGAGCTGTTAATTTTACTTGTGTTTTTGGTGTAGGTAGCCCCAAAGGTCGAAGCTTGTAGGGAACAGGAAGAGGAAGAGGCCTTTCTCGATCCAAGTTTCCAGGTTTTTGCGGAATTCTACCTTGGAAAAGTGATGAGATGGCTTCAAGCTCATCTGATTCCCAAACAACACCAATATTTCCATCCTCTTCATCATCCTCTTCATTGCTATCCATATCATCCTCAGTTGGTTTAGAGGTGGTGCTAGGCTTCTTCAAGAACAGATTAACACCAAACTCTGGAGGTTGCTTGGCACGTGGTCGATACCGATTATCCTTTGGTGGTCTTCTCCTTTTTGAATGTGCTACTAAAGTGACTCTTCTGTAGTTGCACAAAGTTCTTCCCACCGGAATAAAATGCACACAAGGAAACGACACTGTGCAGTCCATTATTCAGAAGTAGGAATTAAAAATGTGCCTGTTGCATTTGTCATTCAGAACCTGCAGAGAAAATTATCCTCATATAAGTATATAAACATCTCAATGACCCAGCAGGACTTTCATCAAACAAATGGCGCGCATATTGCAGTACCTTGGAGCCATCGGAATTTGTCACTTCTTTGTGGAAAAAATTCAACTTGCCAAAATGGGGTGACAAATTCCAATTGCCTGAACACAAAAACGGCGTTTATTTCATTTGGGTTGGGTTCATATACATCTTCGACCTTTTAGCACCTAGCTCTGCTGTCTGCCTGTCACTAAACGGCAACACTATATTAATTTTCTTTCTTTCCCAAGAGAATTTTTCGTTCTCAAACTATTAATCAAGTTCGTTGCAGTTTACCAAATTTATAGAGAACAGAGCATAAGCGCAATTAGGGATTAAGAGAAATCCCTGAAAATAATGAAAACAAGTGGAGAGGGTTAGTGTACCTGGCAAGAGCGTATTTTGGAAGAGAGGTGTCAAGGGATGATAAGGGTCTATGTTCCCTCAAGCGAGAGTTACGATTTGCTCGAAGTTATAGCCCATTTCAACATGCATACTTGTAGAGGGAGGAAAGGTAAATGGAAAAGCCTTAATTGTCAATTTAGTATCTTAATTTATTAAAATACATAAATTTGTTTCTCAAATTTATAAACGTTTTAATGTAATTATTTAATCTTAAAAAATAAAGTAAATTACAAAATTCTTTAGTAGGTTTATTTTATTTATACATGTTTTTTTTAAATCATTATATTGACATTCTAAGTTGTAAGAGTGTTAAATTGTCATTTGAAAATTAATATATATATATATTAATTTGAATTCATTTTTAGGAAAATTCAAAATTGTCTATGATTTTTAATTGATCTAATAGTTAAATTTTTGTCTCGTGCCACTCTGCTAGGTCGTCTTCTCCGGGCAACCAAATGTGGAGTTGCACGTTCCTTATTCGCCATTGTTGCATTGTCTTCCTTCACACCCATAGTGGTAGTTCCTCCTCCGCGTTCCTGTTCGCCTTTGCAGTGGTGCTACACGTGCTCTCGTTCATTGCGTGTTTAAAGTTATTATATATGTATCTTCTGAAGTTTTGAAAATGTTACATATGTATCCCCTGATGTTATCAAAATGTTACACATGTACCCCCTTATCTTTTACAAATAATACACGTGCCCTTCTCTGTTTTACAAAAATTTCACCCAATACCCCTTTTCCCTCTCACTAGTTGAAATATAAAAAAAAATGCAACAGAACATGTGACATAAATAGTATTTTAAACGAAAAGGAAGGAAATGAGGATAATTTTGGGATTAAAATTTTCATAAAAGTCATGTATCGACCACATGATCTAAAAAGTAAATGAAGTTAACACTGTTAAAGATAGAGGGAGTGCAAGTGTAATAGGATCACAAAAGTTAGGGAATTTTGTGTAATGTCAAAAAAAGGATACTACAAGAGAGATTATTGTAATTTTCTCTAAAAAATATTTCAATAAGATCTCTTCTATACAATTGAGGATGGCACTGTTAAGATTGTGAATAACCATAGGACGTCACGTGTACATCAATTTAAAGTCGTCAATCTCAATTGGATAGAAGAAACATAATTGATATATTTTTAAAAATTAAATGATCAAATTGAAAATTTTAAAATTTTAGGGATCAAATTGAGACATTTTAAATAATGTAGACTAAATTGGTAACTAAATCAAGGGGAGCCAGAATTTGTGATTTAGAGCCAATTTTCATTCATTTTTAATTTTTAAGAAAAAAATAATACACTACCATTTTTGTCTTTCTTACTACATATTGTTATAATAAATTCTGAAATTGGAAGAATGTTAAATAAATCTCACAGGTCACAGCTTAAATTTTGTTTTCTTAAAAAAGAAAAAAAAACTTAAATTTGGTGAGTTTTTTTTTTCCTTTCAAAAAGATCAATGAAAATGTCTAGCAACACTTTGTAAAAAGACATGATGCTTAAGAAAGATTACTATGTATGTAGTGCACAACTCATAAACAACAATCAATCAAACAGGCATATTCAAAGCATATTTTAGTTAAACATAAGATCAATTTTGAATTACCAACATATACTCCTATATTAAAGAGACCTTGATAGAGTCTTGAGCATTTTTTATATTTTTTCTTTTGTAATTTCTTGTGGATTAGATTTAGACTAGCAACAACTCAAATTGAAATGACCATAAGCATTCCATAATTAATGTTAGTAGAACAGTACCATATGTAAAAGAGCTCACAGAAAACAATAAATATGAGTAAGACAGTTTGGTTGAATTAGAGAACAATCAAGGTGGTATAGACACACACACACACATAAAAAGACAATTGAAATTCTCACTATGGAGAGAAAAGAATTTATCAAAAGTGAAGAGAAAACCCTGTCATGGAAGTAGAAAAGTTTTTCCTATTGATGGAGAAAGCCCCTCTAATGGGATTGTTACTGCATTGCTCCTGGAGAACTTGCACTACAAATATACAAGAGTTTTGGAGAAAGCCCTATAATTATATTAGTTAAATTAGTCTGCACTGACACTAACTCATTAGTGAAGTTGTGAATTGTGATGTAACATGTAGTTGTAGGGGTGGATACTGTTGGAACTATTAGTTAATTTAGAATTGGAATATATCCAATTGCACAAGGGTCAGAATCTGAGTAGTCAAGATGAACAATATAATCTACTACAACTGTACAAAAACCAATTTAAATAAAACTTGTATGATAAGTATGAATCAGACACAGATCCAAAGAAATGAAAGGATCCGAGCCCAACAATGTTGTCTCCTTAAGACAATTTGTTCCCTCCAATTGATGCCAAAGGTTTATGAACAATTGTCTCCCAGGATAGAACGGATCAACGTCTGAAGATTGATGGCACTTCAAATCAACAGCCCAAACGAACAAAGACAATGCTTGAGGAACCATAGAGTTATGTGATATGGAAATGCACTAGTTTCTAAGCGAGACTATCAGAAAAGATTAACTATCAAAACTCTATCAGTTTTCCTTATTTCCTATTTTCTGACTGTCTCTATGTTTATTTATAGACAACAAACAACCCTGTTGAAGAGTTGTCTGTAAACCATCGCAACTCTTGGCGATGAACTATCGTAACCGTTGGTTATCAAAGCGGTTGGGAGTAGTTATTTTTCTAATCTTTCCCAAGAGCGGTTAAGAGTAGTTATTATTTTGAATTGTTAACCGCCTCTTATTCATAACCCATGGAGTTTAAACAAAAAACTCAAACAATCCCCCACATGAATAAGAGATCAATTCAACATGACTAAATGCATATGAATATGTATGCAAGTGTGATTCCTCGGCGAGAAACAATTGCATCGAGATAGGTAGGGGTTACCTTTGAACCTTCTCTAGTGTAAACCTATCGGGTATACTACGTCAATCGGTGGTCGTGATGCCTTGAACCGTCGACCTTTATGGTGTATACCGAGACAATAGGATACACACAATTGCTTCTCTAGCATTACTCGTCCTCATTGTTGTGTCCATTTTGGTCGTGGACACCTTCTTGGTTCTGTAAGTGTTGTAGAGAATCGGCCTTTTTAAGTTCTCATTGAAGCGGCCCTCACTTCACACTCACATAGGTGATTCCTTGTGATATACCTCCACATACATCATCTGAACACATCAGATTAAGAAACCATTAAAAGCCATTATGCTTACCCTCATATAAACTGTATTGTCATAGGAATGAGTATGAGTTTAAAAACTCCACAGTGTTTAACAGTCGATCATGACTTAGTTGTCTCTTTGAACCTAGTTCATGGGATCTCCACTCATCAAGGTAGAGTTACCGCGATGATCAACAATTGATAGGCCTTAAACCCATTCCTTTCGACAAATTTTCAACTAACTCTCTAGGAATCCCTTTAGTTAATGGATCCGCTATGTTCTCTTTAGACCTCACATGGTCTATTGAGATTATTCCATTCGAGAGTAGTTGTCTAACGGTATCATGTCTATGACGTATATGTTTAGACTTGTCGTTATACAAGACGTTCTTAGCCAAGCACCCCCACACTTTCAAGTATTTCAAGGATGGTTGCTTTCCTTTCCATACTTCGTATGGTATGCTCTTTGTCTTCTTGTGAGGAACTCTATTAATAATATAGTTTGCCGTCAAAATGGCTTCCCCCCACAAGTTCTGTGGTAAACCGGACTTGATTAACATAGCGTTCATCATTTCTTTTAATGTCTGATTTTTCCTTTCTGCAATCCCATTTGATTGCGGTGCATAAGGAGCAGTCATCTGATGTATAACCCCAGATTCTATACAAAATTCCTTGAAGGGGTCATCATATTCTCCCTCATGATTACTCTTTATAGACTTAATTTTCTTATTAAGTTGATTTTCAACTTCATTTTTATATTGTCTAAAAGCCACAAGTGTTTCATCTTTACTATTAAGTAAATAGACATAACAATATCTACTGCAATCATCCATAAAAGTAATAAAATATTTTTTATTACCCCTAGATGGTATAGATTTCATATCACATATATCAGTATGTATTAAATCTAACAATTCAGTTGATCTATCAACAGAAGAAAAAGATAATTTTGAAAACTTTGAATCAACACATACTTGAAAACACTGATTAATCACACAGATTAATTGTTCAAAGTACAGAGAGTAGACAACAGTATATAATACAAAAAGATAGAATATACTGAACCCAGATTCAATCAAATTGTCTTAAGATTGTTGGAACTATTAGTTAATTTAGAATTGGAATATATCCAATTGCACAAGGGTCAGAATCTGAGTAGTCAAGATGAACAATATAATCTACTACAACTGTACAAAAAAACCAATTTAAATAAAACCTGTATGATAAGTATGAATCAGACACAGATGCAAAGAGATGAAAGGATCCGAGCCCAACAATGTTGTCTCCTTAAGATAATTTGTTCCCTCCAATTGATGCCAAAGGTTGATGAACAATTGTCTCCCAGGATAGAACGGATCAATGTCTGAAGATTGATGGCACTTCAAATCAACAGCCCAAATGAACAAAGACAATGCTTGAGGAACCACAGAGTTATGTGATGTGGAAATGCACTAGTTTCTAAGCGAGACTATCAGAAAAGATTAACTATCAAAACTTTATCAGTTTTCTACTTACTATTTTCTAACTGTCTCTATGTCTATTTATAGACAACAAACAACCCTGGTGAAGAGTTGCCAATAAACCATTGCGACTCTTGGCGATGAACCATCGTAACCGTTGGTTATCGGAGCTGTTGGGAGTAGTTATTTTTCTAACCTTTCCCAAGAGCGGTTAAGAGTAGTTATTATTTTGAATTGTTAATCATCTCTTATTCATAACGCATGGAGTTTAAACAAAATCTCCAACAATCCCCCACATGAATAAGAGATCAATTCAACATGATGACTAAATGCATATGAATATGTATGCAAGTGTGATTCCTCGGCGAGAAACAATTGCATCGAGATAGGTAGGGGGTTACCTTTGAACCTTCTCTAGTGTAAACCTATCGGGTATACTAGGTCAATCGGTGGTCGTGATGCCTTGAACCGTCGACCTTTATGGAGTATACCGAGACAATAGGAGACACACAATTGCTTTTCTAGCATTGCTCGTCCTCATTGTTGTGTCCATTTTGGCCGTGGACACCTTCCTAGTTCTGCAAGTGTTGTAAAGAATCGGCCTTTTTAAGTTCTCATTGAAGCGACCCTCACTTCACACTCACATAGGTGATTTCTTGTGATATACCTCCACATACATCATCTGAACATCAGATTAAGAAACCATTAAAAGCCATTATGCTTACCCTCATATACACTGTATTGTCATAGGAATGAGTATGAGTTTAAAAACTCCACAGTGTTTAACAGTCGATCATGACTTAGTTGTCTCTTTGAACCTAGTTCGTGGGATCTCCACTCATCAAGGTAGAGTTACCGCGATGATCAACAATTGATAGGCCTTAA
>PYAF01000125.1:2258560-2270184 GCA_007407185.1 Glycine tomentella | reverse complement strand
TATAGGCAGCTGAACACGTCCAGCCTGGGCTGGAGTGGTCACGCCCAGATTAGGCGTGACCGGTCATGCCTAATCTGGGCGTGACCACTCCAGTCCAGGCTGGACGTGTTCAACTGCCCCAGATTTGTAATATGTTTCAGAAATACCCCAAATGCGTAATTTTTTATTAAAAATGTATTATTTGGGTTCTTTTGCCCTAACTTAATTGATTAAATAAGATGGCTGAATTATTATAAATTTTTTGACATTATTTTTAATTCCTATCAATAAAAAAAAGATGATAATTTTATTTACCATAAAATGCATGCAAATATGCAATCGACGCAGCATCCTTAATCGTTAAGTTGAATTAACTTTGAATGATTTAATTACAAGTAGTGCAGCCATTATGCCTTTTCAAATCTTAACTAGCAAAATTAGCACCAAAGAGTAATTTAGGTCTTCTTTCGGAGGAGTAAAAGGCAAATCTCGATGACATCAAATGACAGTAACTGCTGCTGGTTTTGATTGCTTTTGGTTGTTATGTGTCTCCTAAATGAAAAGGATGCTTATCCTCAACGAAAGACAACGAATGGAAGTTCTTTTTTCAGATAATTTATAAGATATATATGTGCCATGAATTTTCAAAGGATCTTAGTAGCAAGAAGCCAAGAACATACTACTTTCTTAGCTACATGATGCACACTTTAATATGTATGCTGTATTGCTGTAATATTCATTAGTCACTAATAAGGCCAGTTTATCTCCAAATGAATAGCTACTATATTCCCTCAACACTTTTTATAAAAAGGTGATACATTAAAGGATAAAATTATAAATAAAATATATATAATAAAAAGAAACAAAAGAATCGTGACATTGTTAGTCCATAGACTGTTTTTCAAAAAATATTATACTTTTTTTAGTAAAATTAACATAATATATATATAATAAAAAGTTTATTTAGACTTTTTTCAAACTTTAAAGCCCGTTATTATTAACATAGCCTTTTTTTTTTATCTTTTCTTCATAAAATCTTTTTCACTAAAAGTACTCTTTGCTGAATAATGGAAGACCAAAAGGCAAAAGCTATCTCGAGCCCGGTCTTCACGCCATCATATATAAGTGAGATATTTGTATAATATTTTTCTAGAAATGCTTGTATGGTACGAATATAATTTTTATGTATTATATTTTTATTTATAACTTATAAGTGAAATTAATTTATATAGGTTTTATTATAATAGAACTCAATAAAATTTTTTTTGACAGAATACAATTTAATAGATTTTAGTTAATATAAAATATATTAGAAATATGACAAAAATATATATTTGTTGATGCTCGATCGAGATATATTACATGACTTCTTTTCGTCTTTTAAGGAGAAAAGAATATAAATAAAACAGCACAACCCCCTCAAAATATAATATGCTTAGGATGGACCAAGTTACAAATCTTTCATCACAACTTTTTATGAACGAAGCTACCAATTAAAGTACAAACTCAGCATACTATATACAATTTGGTGATTTATAATTTTTTATAATTCTTCAATGCAGTTATGTCTTTAGCACAACCACATTATAGACTAAAAGTTCAGTTTCTTTCATCATAATATATAGAGATCTAACTGTTACTGTTATTGCATCTAATTATCTAAATATAGATTAGTTATAAACTTTTCTAGGTAGAGATACTTGGTTTTAATCAAAACAGGATTGTTTCGAGGACTGGGAGAATCAAATCATAGAGGGAGCATGTGGACAATATTACAAATGAAGCTAGTGTCCAATTTGCTGACTTCACAAGTGTAATTCAAATCACCAAAACCCATTCCATACGCAAGAAAGAAAATTGAAGAACAGCTGGAGAAAAAAAAATAATGTGTGAGAATGAATGATTAGACGCGTGCCCCATAACCGAAACACCATGTTGTGTCACATAGCCTCACTTTGTTGGCTGCTACAATGAAAGAAAGCTACAATGCATAATACTTTAATGTTCAATATTTGACCCAAATGTCTACATTCAAATAATACTTATAATAGTGAACTTGGTTTTCTTATCGTGCTTAATAAGAGTTATTAGTCCCAAATATTGAGTGCATTTGGGTTAAAAATATAATAGCATCAACGAAATTAAAGGTGAATTAGGTGGGGGTGCTAATTTTTAGTTTTACTGAGTTCTCATTGTGTCGGTGGAAAAGACCATGTAGTTGGTTTCTTGTTACTAAACACACTTATTTGACGTGTGATAGTGGTTATAGCTACCAATATGTGATTCCAAATCAGTTGAACACTTCAAAAGATTCTGATTAGTTTTGTTTTCTTCTTTGGGTTCATGCACATGTCTCTGAGTGCACAAGATTCCCATCCCAAATAAGCCATATATATTTAGTTCAAGATATATATTAGAATTAGAACCACAAGCTTTTACGGATGGATAACTCTTCAACTTGGTAAAAAAGGAAAAAATTAGTAAAACTTCTAACTCTTTTATGGATAATAAATTCAGAAATTAAGTGACTCTTTGATTTTTGTTTTTGAATACCATTTTCTATTTAAAAATGAAAAACGAAAATACTTACTATTTAAAAGAATAGCTTTTAAAATTGCTTTCAAAATTAATTTCTTTTCATAATTAGTTTTTTAAAATCATAAAGCTAGAAATTTCGAGGTTATTTTGGTTTTTTATGATTATTTTTCTATTATTCATGTTATTTTTTGCACTTTTACATCTTGCTATATTTATTTTTTCTAAAAATAATTCAAAAATTGTCTTTATAATCTAAAAAATTAAAACACAATCAAACACATGTATTTAATTCTTCTAGATTATCATATTTGATTGACTAGAAAGATAGTTAAAAATATTTCAATATATATCATTTTTTAAAACAAAATTTCAGTTAAAATTAATAAAAATACGAGTCTTGCTAATTAATATCTCAAAGGTATTGGTTAAAAGCTACCCAAACTCCGATCCTCACCACTAAGTCGACTAAAATGAGTTTAGAAAGTTTTATTTAAAATTATGTTAAGGTGTATTGAAAATCATAGAACAAATGTATTAATCATCATTTTTAATAATAAAAAAATAATTTCCACTTGATAAAAAAAAAAGTATTGGTTTTTCTTCAAAGAAATTATAAATTACCTACAGTAACTAATTATTGACTAGAAATGAACAATCATTCTGTATACAAGTGATGTAAAAATATTTGCTAACCAAATGAATTATTCCCTTATGTTTTTTTGGAGATAGTTCAGGACGGAGTACAATCGGACATTAAATGTGTGTATATTTCTCGCAAGAATTCTAACATTGGTTCATCATGCGGAGACTAATTTTTTTCACTATACTCAACCCTTGTTGGTAACTGCTTATGTCTAGGTTTACCTAGGTTGATTAATTTGATTATAACTTGTTATAAATTTAACTTGTTTGAATGAATTAAATTGTGTTTTTTTTTTTCAATTTCTATATTTAATTTAATTTTTTACTTGAAGAAGGAATACAAACGTTAAACCCTTGAAATGAACTTTGATGGAAATTTAGTTAGAAAGTTTCCTACGATACTATTGATGTGAAATATCTACTTATTTTGTAATAATTTATTTTTATCGAAAATTTGACTAATAATTTTTAATGGAGTATTCCTTCCTAATAACATTTTTTTATTTATTTACAAGACTCAAACTTAAAATTTTGTTTAAGAGATTTGTGCTCAATTCTACTCAGACTAACAACTTATTAATTTGTACCATGCATGTGCTAATAATAAAAGGTATACAATAATATATTTAGGTTTTAGAGTTATATATATATAGTTAACGTTGTTTGATGTGAGTTTAAGTAATCTCAAATTTTAACTTAACTAACAATAATATTTTTTATAGGCTTTATTGCATTTTAGTTTATGTGTGATTTGAGTCTCTCTAATGTTAAATATTCACGTTGTCTTCATATAGCTAATTTCCAATTGTAAAAATAAAATCAAAGGACTAAAGATGAAGTCTAAGCTAATTTCCAATCGTAAAAATAAAATCAAAGGGCTAAAGATGAAGTCTAAGGTGGGAAAATAAGATAAGTGGTTTAGGGTGGGAAAGTTTTTTTTATGAGGAATAAGTGGTTAAATCAATTTATTCTTTTATACATTTTTTTTAAAATTTGACAATGACATTAGATCCCCCCATTAAAAAAGTAATTAAAAATCTAAGAAATAAACGTGTAGCGTGGCGTGTGTAACAACGTTTAGGAGCTGTTGTTCACTTGTTCTGACTTCTAAGTGTAAATTAGATCTAATTGCAAAGCAAATCTTTAGATCAAAATGGAGGAAGCATCAGACAACAACTTCGGTGTCTTCTAGGGTGTGATTCACGCACTATTGGAGAAAGAAAGACAAAAGGTGGGTGAGAGGAGAAAAGGCGTTGTGCGTCGGCGTCGCCAACGTGCCAGGCCTTGCGCGGCCATGGAAGGCTAACAGTGAAGGGAAGAAAGACAAGGAAAAGGAGAAGGAGAGTGGAAGAATAGGAAGAAAGGAGGAGAAAAAAGTGTCCTTGCCAGAAATCGCTTCCAATGGTAGCATTCGGTGAATCTTCTAGTGGCAAAAGGATTTTTGTTTCTTTTTCTGTTATGTTTTTTTTCTGTTGATTAGTATTACAAATTGTTGTGTTTTAGACTTTACATTGCTTTGAAATCTAGTGGACGATCACTTTTTCTTGGATTGGTTCATTAGCTTGAGTAATAGTGTTTGGATTGTGATAAATGGAGGTGGTTGACAGGATTTGAATCCTAACAATATTGTTCAAAGATAAAGACTTAAAAGATAATATGAAAAATAATAAGCAAAACAAAATTAAATTTTAAAAACTGAAATAATAAGTAACAATTAAACAATCTTAATCATTAAATATTTAACTAATATATCTAATAATCATAAAATACTTTGCCACTCTAAACCACCTATCATATTTTCCCACCATAGACATGGTCTGGACTAAAATGACAAATAAATTAAAGTATATACGTAAACTAAAAATACTTCTCAGAGGCATTTCAATTTTCAAAGTCAATTTTTTTACAATAATTCTCCATCCCGAAAAGCACACTTTCAGTAGCCAATATGAACTCAACCTTCTATGTTGAAACTTTCTTCCACCTTCCTCGCCCATGTAATTCTGTGCGTTTCTTCAATCCCAATCAAAAGGCAATTGAAATTCACAATCTCTTTTGCCTTTTAGGCTTTTATTATTGTGTTTTACCTTTTGGTCCAACATTACAGTACAGGCTATTTCATTCTAATACTCTCAATCACAAACTTTTGCATGAGCTAAGTTTTCTTCTATTTTTGAGACATTTTATTTAGACTCACGAAAGGAAAAAACAAGAATGGGGGTGGGGGGGAGGGTACAGAGTATTTGTCTTAATATAAAGTTATGAACAAAATACATTAGCTTTAATGAAATGTGATTCTATTTATCTTTCATTACATAATTTGTGGTCTTAGTGATAATCGTACTTGATTTAAAACTCTTGATTAAAATACCAAAACAAGAGAGTAGACGTGAGCTTCAAGAATTTCCAGTCTTGTAGGGCATCCGATGCAGATTTAAAGTAATGCCTCGGACGGGACCATATATATAAATTTTGCCATTCAAGATTTTGTTATAACTATCACATGTTATATTAATTAAGTACAATTCTCATTAAATTAAGTGTGAGATTAAGCACAACTCAGACAAAATATAACTACAAAAGAATAATAGAGTTGAGTGTGAGATGAACTAGTACAATATTATGTAGAAGAAAAATATTATGTACTTTTGTTCATCCCTTTCTCTTTTACATTTCATTTATACCAACTTATTTAAAAGGAATAGTTGGTGTTGTCATAAAAAAGTTCTTTGTCTTACGAAGTATTTTTCACAAAACATGGTTAAGATTCAATGGACAGTTATAGCATGAAACATCGTCTTATCTGAGTGAATCTTAAAGTTTTTTTTGTAAACTTGTGCTTAAAAGTGTTTTTTTTAATAAGAAAATGCTTGTGAAATTGAAGTTTTTATAGAAACAATTTAACCCATTCTTTATGTTTTATTTGTCTTTACATGTTTTTATTTATTTATCAAAATTCAGTTATGTTCTGCTTGTAGGATATCAGCCATCATGCTATTCTCGGATTTACATGAGCAATTTCCCGGTTACTCAACTAGTCTTCTCTACTGCAAGTTAAATAGGTAAATAGGTAATAGCTTTTGTTATAACACTAGATACCTAATTTTAGCTATCCCTTCTTGCATATCTATTATACATTCTTTCATATTCTCCAATTTTATTTAGCAGAAGCAGCAAATTGCTTTCTAGATGAAAAGTGAGGAATGACAGTGAACTAGATAAAATTAACCCTGTCTTTCTTATATTAAGACTTAAGATATGGCATTAGATCTCCATAATGTAGAGAAAACACATTCTGCTTTGATTTGTTAAAATTTGAGTACTCTACATCCTTCTTACCAATATACATATGAGATGATGTATTTTATATAAGAATGAGAGAATAAAATTTGAACCATATAATTATACATGAAGGGTTAAAATTAAATTTAAAAAAATCACATGAAAGATGAAGGGTTAAGAGTAACTTTGAACTTGTCACTTTCTTTTTTTGTGTTAGATCCTATTGTTCATAACCTTAACAGCAGAATAGTCATTCGCATCAGACATATACTACTATGAACACTGTATATAGAAGATATAAGATTGATCCAGTGGTTGAAAAATGAAGCTTAAGGTAAAAAAAGGGGAAAAAAAAGGTTATGGATACAAATCTTTCCATTAATATTTCTAAAAAACTAATATTTACTGATTAAAAAAAAAAGCAAATAAATAGTTAGTTATTTTGTAACGTTAACTATTCCAAGGTCAACTCTTATATATCAACGATGATATGCGACACGTTCATCATTCAAAAGAAAATAAGTGCAATGTTTCTCCTAAATCCCATATTTACCAAGCCTGAAATTCTTTGTTATTATGTGGGAACAGGTAGTTTTTTTTTTTTTACCTCCACTCAAAAAAGACAAGCAAAAAATAAACTACTCCACATACACCTTGATGCATGTCATACAACGCCCTAAATAATTACACCCTTGAACATAGGTGCACCAGTTTCAATCACACCCTAATATTAAGTGATGTCTTCTCAAGCTAGTCCTCAACAGAGTGTTGCAAACAAATGAGGTTAAACTGACAAACTCGTTGCCTTTAAGCTTATTTGTTCTTTTTTAATGAATGTCGTTAGTGATTTATAAAGGGTGGTGGGATTTGTCTGAATAATGCCACTTAAGCAATTATAGAAAATTATAACTGCAGTCTTGTATTTTTATACACAGACACTGTTCTACACATTTATTTTGGTAAAAACACTTTTCTATACTTATTTATATGACTCTGTTTCTTTTTTTAGCTGATTTTTCTTTTTGTATGAATCATATAAGAAATTTTTACTAGAGACAATTTACTTGAACATGATAGAACTATTATAAGTGATAAAAAAATTATAATAAATATTTAATACAGTTGTATATATATCTAAAATTTGAATTTAAGACATCTCTAGTTACGCTTATTTTTCAAATATATTAGTAGCTAGTTAATATTTAAATAATAAATTGAAAACATCATAAGAAAACCTAATAACTCAGAAAAGCTAGTTGTTAGTTAGTGAATATAAATTTATTTTTATACAATTAGTCAATATAAATTATTAACCACTATAACGAAGTACACAAAAAATGTAAAAAGATATAAAAAATTAATCATAACTATTTTAATAACTAATTATTAAGACCAATCGTGAGTAATAGATTGTACAGTAAACGAATTATTAGTCACAGGAAATACAATGTCGGTGATCAGTCCTATTAAGAGTGTGAGTGAAAGCTCATCAATAATTTCTATATGTTTCTATATCTAACATATAATCAAATCCCTTTTAAAAAAAACATATAATCAAATATAAGTTACTTTATTGTATTTAAATGGATAATATGTAATTGGTTAGGTGATGAAATGAAAATGAAAAATAGCAAACAACTTGTCAATAGTTTGGTTTAGTGACATTTTGTCCTGCGTTATGAAAAGTAAAAGTACTCCACTTTTGGATAAACATTCCAAAACAGTAAGTTATTACTAGTACTGCTTAAATGCATTTCTACACTAAACAATTATAGTGGGGTATTTTCAATAGAACTCAAGGACAAACAGAAAAGTTTTAAACTTAATCCATTTGATTCTGTAATTTATGCGACCAATAAAATTAAAAAATAATAATACATAAATCATCATTTATTTTAAACACATTTTATTTAATTGTTGGATAACATATAGATAGTCTAAACAATTTTCAAAACTAAAATCCGTGTCCCCATTGAAATTTTGTCTACCGGAATTTTCTTTAGTGGGGTGATAGACTGATAGGGATCAAACAGTGAAAAGATACATACAAATAGGCTAAACTTGCCAAACATCAACCATTAGTGGGTCCCCACTCTATGCATGGTTGGTGTAACCGAAGTTGATGTTTCAAGCCACTGACATAGATGATTCGTTTGATTTCACAAACATGAATTGAACTCTGACATCAGGATCCAACAGATTATTATTCTTTAAGGTCACTACTCCGCTTTCATCCACTTATAAAACGATAAAGATGAGATTGCACATTCAAACGTGGCTTGTCTAAAGAGTTTGGTCCTCTCTGCTTGTTGTTTTTTTTGATAATTTTGATTGGCCTCTTAATAAGGATAATTATAAGTTCTGATACAGAGCTACTGTTATGTATACAATAATAAATACTAACGAATCTTAGGTGACTATTCCATTCTATGAATCCTACGGATAATCATCCTAAATGTCAAAATTTCTCTCTAACTGCTGCCAATATTAAACTAAAAAAATTCAAAATTAACTTTTCTTTTCTTTTCTTTCGCCGGTATACTTGAATAAATAACTGTGAGACTTCCTCTGCAACCAATATATTTGGTGAAATAAAATTTGAGTAATCTTATTCTTATAATGATTTTTTATAACATTTTTATATTTTTTTCACTTTATTACATTACTCATCTTATCCAAAGCAACAAAAAAAAAAAAACATTTCTCTTTTAAATTGTAAAAAGTATCATAAAAGTGTTATGAGAGTATAATTATCCATAAGACTTCAGTGTGTGTTACTTCCATATATGCTGTTCAAAAATCACAAGCATTACTTTTATTAACCTTTTCTAATTAAATTTAAAATAACAACTGGAAATTCAAAACTGAATTGGGGTTAATGCTTCTCTTATTTCTGCGATCCATTATTTGCCATGTGTTATTTATATAGATAGGCTACGCCGAACCTAAGAATACCATTATTAGCAACAATGAACTTTGTGTATAATTGAGACATCAATGTGAAAGCAATGGTATGGAGCTGATGAAAGTGGTGGATGACCCGTTGTATTCAACATAATTAATGATATAGGTCAACAATTCAACATTATTTATTTTAATAATGCAGAAATTGCAGCTAGCACTCGATTTTGATTAGCACCGACTTTTTTGTTTGATCCATCAATAACCATTCATCCCTTTTTTCACATTTCGGGAAATTACGTGGAAAAATAATATTGACTTTAATTAGAATTATAATATAATTTTTCATTACACTATTATTTAATTATAGGTTGAGTTATATAGTAAAACTGTTGAATTTTATAATAATTATAAAATTAATCAACAATTAATTTCTAATTAGTTTTTAAGATGAGTGTCAATAACACTTTCTATTATATTTTTATTAGTTAAAATTTATTGAAAATATAAAATTCAAAAAGAAAGTCTCGTTAAATAAAAAACGAGGTTCATAAAAAAATTATTATTTTTAATAAATTTTAGTTAATAATAAAAATATATTCGTAGTAGTGTATTAAAAATATGTTACTCTCAAATTTCTCTGGTTTCTAATTAATTGAGATTGCGAAAATTGGGATTACCAGTGCATCTGAAAATTAAACTTTGTTAAGATGAAAAGTGAATTGATCCCCATCCTCTACAGTTTCAAAGAAATTGCATGCATATCCGACCATTAAAATTAATAGAATTTAGTTTCAAATATTAATTTATATGTGATAAAATAAATTGGAGTTCCTCAGATGAGACATGCGTTTTTTTAAAAAAAAAATTGACAGAGAATTACAAGAGAGATTGTTATTATTGAACAAACTGTGATCACATAATAAAAAGAACAGAGCATAGTGTCAAACACTAATTACGGAGTACAAAATTCTCCCTGCCGTACCTTACGTAAATTCTTGGTATTCATAACTACAACAATAACATCATGAACCATAAAATTCTTTCACTGTATTTAGAATGATCTGAATGATACATCGTGATTATTAATTAATTACCTCCTTCGTCACTAGCGAATCACTAAAACGCACGCGTGCTAAACAAGCCAACCAAAAGTGGCATCAACACGGCGGCGAAACTCCGGTGGTGGCTGGTGGCTCCGCTGAAATTCTCGTCGACGGGATACAAGTTCCCCGGCGGCCCCGTGATGTATATGAATGATGACGGTGGTGGTGGCGGACAATACTGAGAGGGTGGTGTTTTCTTTGGGGATGGCGGTGGTGGCGACGGTGGTGGTAGTAACGGTGGCGGTGGCGACGGATAAGTGGTACCTCCACATGATCCACACTTTTCTTCAGTACCGTTTGTGGCAGGCACTGGAGTAGTCTCATCAAGTTTCCTTGATTCAACAACGTTGACGGAAGAAGCTGTGGAACAAATTAGGACAAGGAACAAATTGAGGACAAAAATTGGTGCCTTAATTTGATGCCCTTTGATCAACATGGTGGGTTTCAATTCTGAGAGATTGTGTGGGTGTGAATTCTGATTTGTGTGAGTGTGGAGTGTGTGAGTGAGATTGATGGATTTGGCAAAAGAGATTTTAGAAGTGAAGGTGAAGGATTTCTTACGTTAGGTGCATGGGAACTATAAAAAAAAATTGGTAAATTGACCTTTTGGGTTTAGGGTGAGTAGTTTTCTATGAAGGGATTTTAGGATATTAAGGGTTTTCTATTATGGACTCTTTTTCGCTATCTCGGGTCTTCTAAGTAACTTATGGAATAAGGGAACCTCAATAGCATGTGGCTTGTGTATATTGTGGGCTCCACCATGTATCATATTAGTATATTTTTATTAAAATTTGGTTATAATGTCATTTTTTTTCTTCCTAATTTTTCAAATTCACCATTTTGGTTTTTTAATTTTTATTTAAATATTTTATTCTCATTTTTTAAAAATTTATGATTTTAGTCTCTCTCGAGACATTTCATCTCTCACTGTTAAAAAATTTACAATTTTAATTCTTGTGACCAATTTTAAATATTAATCTAAGTATATGATAAATATTGATTAATACTTGTCTATTTATTATATATCCAAATGACAAATATTTTTTAATTATTTAATTGTTAACAAGCTTAATTTATTAAAAAATAAAAATTAAAAAAGTACATAGTGAAGTCTAAAATTGATAAAGAAGATTAAAATTGTAAAATTTTTAAAAGTGAGAGACAAAATATTTTAAT
>PYAF01000125.1:2230641-2258460 GCA_007407185.1 Glycine tomentella | reverse complement strand
ATTTTTTTTTTTAAAAAAAAAACTCTTAATCAATAAAAATATTTTTAGTATGATATTTAAAATAATTATCATAAAAATTTATGAATTTATTATGTATGATTTGTTTATGATTTGTGTTTTAACCCATAGTAAAAAAGACTTTTACATTGTTGATGAATGTACTGTTTATTCTTAATTTCTTGTAAAATTGACTTTTTTTACTTTTTTATGATATTATTATATTCATCATATTTTGCACTGTTTTTTTTTTCTCTCACGAGATTGAATCATTTTTGTATAGTTTTAATTTGTTGTGAAAAACAATTTCTCTAAGCATAATATATCTACATGTCCTAAAAAATTACCATGGATCTAGACCACTTTGGATTGCTAAGTTTTGGCACGATTTGAGATTAATCTTGGATCCCTGTATTCCACCCGTTGCAACACTTTTTGAGGTCAAATCAAATTTCGTTCATGGAAAGTCCATATATGCGATAATCCAATTCCTAGTTATGCTTTTGTTGAAATTAATGCAGCTTAAAGTTGACAGCACCGTTTTTAGAGCTAAAGTGCAGCAGTAACAATGCCCATCATCACCAGAAAATTAGGCGTATGCGTGTGGAAATCATATCTTGCAAAGAGGGGTAAGTCATTTCTTTTCTTGGTGTAAACAACTTTTTGTATGAGTTTTTAATTTGTGAACCTATATTATTTCACATTATGAAACCTTCTGGAGGTTGCCACATGATCGTTGTAACAAAAAAAAAGCCTATTATTTGACCTTAAGATTCTAAAAGTTATAGTATTATAATTAATCTGTTGTTTCAAACTATTTTATTTTCTATATCTATTCTAGCATTTAAAATCAAGTTCTACTTTATGTTATAAGTTGGCACCACAGTATATATAAATAAGGAGAAAAATAAAAAGGGAGATAATGACGGGGGGTGAGTAGTTAGCTAGTCACTAACACATTCACAAGTGTATTTCTGTATTTCATTCTACTACGAAAGAAATTGACGCGTATGACGAATTATAATTACTATATTAGTATTATTATATTGAACAAACACGTTTTGGCATGTGCCTTGTTTGTGTAGGACTTATCCCTTCTCATGTCCTATTTTCTAACCCACCTCCCAAATCAAAGGGCTGAGTAAGTCATCATTTCGGACTATTGTAGCTTTATTGTTGAGTCATCATTTTGGACTATTGTAATTGTGCCTTTGATGTTGAGTCATCAACTTCACACTACACTGGCTAATTATTGAGTTTCTCTAATTTTATATTTGATAGATCTCTTATATGACCTTTGTTTAATCCCTTCCTTTATCCAGGACAGGTGTCTGATGACAAATTATCAGGTACTGCAAAATTTTACTCTGCCAATCTTAAAATAATTTTCGTCTTAGTTATTTTGTAGCATATGAAAAAAAAAATTTATATATATATATATAAAAGAGAATAATAATTTTACAAAATTAATTTTATATCATTATTAATTTATTTATAAATTTTATTGTTTTATCATTAATATTATAAGAACTATAAATATAAAATATAAAATATTACGTCAAAAATTAAAATAATTATTATTTTAGAATAATTTTTTCTCTTATACAATAATTATAATAAAATAAAAAAATATTTATTTATTATCTTAATTAATTTTATATAATGCATATTTAAGTTTTTTAATTTAAAAAAAACACTTAAATATATGTCGTTTGAAGATTAATAAAAATTATGTAATTCAAGATCATCTAATAATTTATCGTGTGTACCACCCCATGACCATTTGGAAAACACAATCCTTATTTTTGTGAGACATATTCCTAGAACCTTTTAGCTCCAAGTGGTATGTGGTGCAATGGTACAATGTTTAATTCAGGGATCACTATGGGACTGATCACTTTTATTTATGTATATTTTCCTATATTGCTTTAATGTGTGAAATGTAATATCTCTGATTTCAACTTCTTAACGACTCTCACAATATAACACTTCACAAGATGACACTTTATTCAATATCCTTGTTGGTCAGAATCATCCACCAGTTAGAACCCTCTGTAGGTAATTCTTTCCAAGACCTCGAAAATAAGCTATGTTTCCTTCTAAGATCACTGACTGACCCCACAAATCAACACAAAACTTTTAGCATGTTTTGTCTTACTCACACGTTTTTCAGAAAACTTCCCAAAAAGTCACTCATCTCATTACTATTTCAAGCCAAGCATACTTAACTATGAAGTTCTTTAGTGATGGGCCACCGAAAAGTATATGCATCTTGTTGATATTTGTAACACCCCGTGTGCACTCGGTGTATTAACATTATGATTATTATCATATTAGTGCTTAATCACTTTAATTAAAAACTTTTTCCTAAGCATAAATCGAAAACCATATTTGTTGATTACATTATGTATGGAATATAAAGCATCACAAAGCAACACAAGCCCCTGCTGATCCAGATTCACAAAAACCATAGGCAGATATACATAAATTATCTCAACAGATAAACAGGAGGAAACATCAATACATAACATAAACTAGTTATGTACATATACATCATCTGACACTCGAAGTGTCTATACAAAAGAATAAGCATTTAAATGCTTCTGATCTCACAGATCCTTCCTCACACGAGGGCATACACAACATATAAATAACAAAATATATGTGTACACACACACATGTTCCCTCTACAGGGGTACAAAACATCATCAGAAGTTGAGCCACCAAGCTCTCCTCAAGCTGCCTCACAGCCAAGCATATGCTGTCTCTACTGGGACCTCCCGTCCTGAGACTGCTCCTCTCTGCCAGAAGCGTCACCTGAAACCACATAAGCTCCACACGGGGTGAGATAAACATCTCAGTAAGCTCAGGGTCGTTGGAGGCATTTTCTCCACCCTGGCTTACTTTCCATGACACACGTCATCCAGGTATCACAAACAAACTGGCCTCCCGACCCTCATAATAATACAAGCAAGTCATCTTGCTCTATGCATGGCGGATCTCATCAACGCCAACCTCAGTGTGAGACCGAAACTCACACATGTGTCATCCCATCGGGAGTTACCCCTTACGCATGGACGCACGTATATGGTACCTCCGAGAATAGGTAATCAACCGCGATGAGACACACCTATCTCTTGGTCTTGAGGGGTCACCGACCCCTGGGATCTCATCAACCATGAGCAAACCAAACTAGGAGGAAACCCATCTCCTAGGGAGGTCCATATCTATCTAACTGGCCAGAAGATCTAACAACATGTATCATACATTTCTCAAGCATAAATGCAAACATACATATCATTATGAGGTTGCAACAACCATCAATGCATGCATCATGAATGCAACCATCACTCCCTAGGAGTATGGTGGAGCACAAGCAAGTGGGAAACATCCCCAAGGGACCAAGAACTTACCTGGCAAAGCCGAGTTCTGCAGTTCTTCTCTTGTTCTGTGACCCACGCCACTGACACCCTCGGTGTCACGCCCTATACAAGGCATACAAGCTCATATCAACAACAAGCAATCAAACAAGCATAAGCATATAGCACGGTTCTCAACCGTCTCAACGAAAGGTACCTCATTCCTTTCTAAAACCTCTAAGTCCTCTAACTTAAGGTTCATCAATGCTCATCACGCACAAGCCATCTCATAGACCATCAACGGTCTATCTCATCTCAACCATGGCATTAGAGTCACCTCAGACTCAACACAAGCCAAATACAATGAGCTCAAAGCTCTCAACAGCCCAATGGCTCAAGGGTTCACATATGGCTTGAACGGTTCATATCACACATGAGACACCGTTCATATGGCCTCTCAGGCACATCCATACCATATACTAAGGCTCTTGCATGTCACAACATATCCAAGCAACTCAGCATATCAACTATACATGCATATCATAGAGCCATAACTCAAAGTTCACCAAACTAACATATGAGAGCTAATTCTTCATCCTCACAACATTCTAAACACATTTTTCTAAAGGACCCAAGGCTAATACTAGCTCTATCACAAGTGGGTCACTATTCATCCAAAACCCCAACTCACAAATCAAGCGGTGAATCTCGAGTTTCTTACCTCAAAGATGGCAAGGAAGGCCCAAGGACGACTTCCCCAAGCTTGGGTATTCATGAATCGCCGCCGTTCCTCTCCGAGCTCGAGTTCTATGAACTTTCCTTGAGAAAGGGATTCTTTGATTTGGGGGTTTTCAAGGAGAAATGATGAAGGATTCAAGCTCACCAAGTGTTTTCCAACACAATGGAGGTTTAAGGAAGGTGATTTGGTGAACAAACCAAGGTCAAGGAAGCTTGGGCACACAAAAATGGAGGTGGGTCGCTGGAGGAAGAAGAAAGGAAGTGATTTGGGTCAAATTTCGTAAAATGACCCCCTCATATAGTGGGTCAGCCTGAGCTGCCGCGCTGATCGCGCCAGCTTCCAGAGCCCAAGGCACCAACCGCGCCACTCCCGCGCCAACCGCACCATTCTCTAGTACCTGTGGCGCCCCCCGCGCCAACCTCCAGAACCAATGGCGCCATCCGCGCCACCATGGCGCCACTCGCGCCCCCTGCAAAGAAGAACAGGTCCTCTGGGTTGTCCCGCGCCACTCGCGCTGACCTGGCGCCCCAGGCGTCAACCCCCAGAACCTATAGCGCGACTCGCGCCACATATCAAAGGCATGGCACTGATCGCGCCACCCTGGCGCCATCCGCGCCACACTTCTGCAGCTGGTTTCTGCAGAAGAATTCTGTAGAAAACCAACGCTATCCGCGCTGCTTGCTCGCGCCGTCCACGCCAGGACTCAGGGTTATTATAGTATTGTTAGTACCAATTAATTCTTTTAAGTCACCCTCAGTTGTATAATCTCATACTTGCACCTCTCTCTTTCTAGTGTGATTCATCGGAGTGTTGCATGCCCACTAGCTTTCGCCTGTTTCGTCCAACCACACTGTACTAGGAGAGAGGTTTGTTTTGATACCATTTGTAACATCCTTGATTTTCAATTTCTCAGCAACTCTCACATTACGGATGACACTTCACACAATGACACTTCACTCAACATCCTTGTTGGTCAGATTCCTCCACCGGTCAGAATTCTCCTAAGTAGCCTTTATTGAGACCTCGAAAATCAACTCTGATTGCTTTTAGAATCAAAGACAAATAATACCCACATAAAAGTTGTAGTACTACCACCACAACTTCTTTGACAAATGTAATTGAACTTTTTGGTATTGTGTGATGTCGATGGAGTGCCCATAGTAACTTTTTTATTATCATTAACGAGTTTAACTCAATTGGTTGAATATAATGTGGGAGTATATTATAAATTTCTTATTATTGTATTCAATTCCTATGGACAAAAAATATAACTTTTTATTTATTTGGTGTTAAGAAATATGAAACTTGTTAATTTTTCAATACAATCATGGAGCCTAGTATATTTTGTAATTTAAAAGTCAAAATTGAAAACATAAAAAATTATGTATAAATGATGTAAGTAAAAATATAAAGATTTAGGAATTCCAAACTTTCAAAAATAATAATTTGAATGTATATATATATAGTTGAAATTTGTGCACAAATGATTAATGGATGAAGTTTAAATCGTTTGGATAGATGTAGAAAGTATATAAGCGACATCAATTATAAGGAGAATTGATGTTATGTAGTTACATTCTACATCGATTCTAGATGTAGAAATTAGGTAGATTTTCACATTTTGTATCGTCTTCCCATCGATTTATAGAACAACCAAGGTGGAAAGGTATTTTTCACATCGATTTTTAAAACTGATGTAGAAATGTCGGGCTTTCAACATCACTTGTTTTAACATTAATTCAAAACTGATGGTAATTACGAGTTTGATTCTTAGTAAAAATAATTATTGGTCAGACTTTACTTATTTCTTGATTGAACTCCGAAATAAACTGAAAGGTTAAAAAAATAATATAGTTGACATTTGTGTTGTTCTACAAGTAGATGAATTTGAGATGAAAAAATAATATTTAGATTTAAAGAGACATAAATCATCACAAAAACTAAAAGCAATATAAACAATAATTTGATTCTTTTAGATATTTATAATAAATCGTGATGATAAAGCTATGTATAACAAAAAAATATAAATGCATATAAAAATTAAAGATGTGCTCACATTTAATAATTAATGAGAATGATAAAAGTTTTATAAAACTAGTACGTTTTTATCACAAATTAAAAGTATTATTGAGACTGTAACATTAAAAAAAATTAAGGTATTGTTGATTTTTGAGATGTCACAACTTTCTTTTTCAATGTGTTTTTTCATGTTTTTACACAAAGAGGGATGGAAATGTGATAGGACCATATTTACTTTACTTTTTCTTTCTAAACTAAAGTGACTTAAACAATCTTCTTATTAGGAAGAAGACCTCATGCATATCCTTCGCGACTCTCCTCTTAGTGTGGGAGCAACTTCAGTTCACTCATCCTAGTATTCCTAGCTCTGACACAACATCTACTACGAACATTTTGCACCAGCAACGAAGGAGTTATTTTTGCTTGCACATGTTGGTTCATGTGGACAACACGAAATGCAAAGGTTTTTGAAGACAAAGAATGAGCCTATTGGTACATTATAAACCAACCTATTCTACAATTCAAATCTTTACTCAGCAGAATCCAATCACCCCCACAAAGCAACCATTTTAGTCGTGGCATCCTCCCCCTAACAGCATAGATCTATCATGCGTAGGACTAAGCAGGGATTGAATTTTTATAAATCTAATCTACATTTAATACATATCTTCTTAAATGGATTAGATTTTAAATCTTTATTTATATAATTTTTTTAAAAAAATAGATTCAAGACCCAATTCATTTAAGTGAATATGAATTTGATCATATCTAATTTATATCCATTTAAATATTATAAAATTTTTTCAACAAATTTAAGTAATTAAATGCTAAAAAGTAAAAACTTAGTACCTACCCAATCAATAACTATTTCAACCAACTTTGGTCAAAACTATTTTTTAACGTTGATTAGTGTATTTTTAACCTATCTCAATCAGGATAATTTCGACAGATATCAATTCAAATATCAAGAACTATTTCAACCAACTTTGATCAAAATTATTTTTTACCAATCTTAATTAGTATATTTTTGACCTACCTCAATCAGGATAATTTCGACAGATATCAATTCAGATATTTTTAGACCAACGTCAATTAAGACTATTTTTAAACTGACATCAATCAGTGTATTTTCAATCGACATTAGTCAAGGATTTTTTGATCGATCTTAGGTATATTAATTTTTGGTTGAAGTCGGCTAGAATCTTTAATCAATGTTAATCACTGATATTTTTTGACCGATATCGACTAATATCAATCGTGACTAATTTTTGCAACATTGATTAAAATTTTTGTGATGAATATCGTTAAGATTTATTTCAAACTCTCCTTTTCCTCATAGGACCATATTACCCCACCCTCAAAAATGCATCCTTTCTAACAATAAAATATTTCTCTCTTTCACTCCAGCTCAATATTTTATTTGATTCTTCCTTTCTCTCTTTCACTCTTTGTTACTCCATCTCAATATTTTATTTGATTCTTCCTTTCCTTTTTTATTTTACTTATCTGATATCATTATCACAAACTAAAAAAGTTCTTACAAGCCTGAAATCCATACATAATTTACACATTTATATAAATTGCTTATAGATTTAAGAGGTTAAATGTTCGTGTGTTATTTTATTATGATGATTGTTTTTTTTTTCAATTTTTAATAGATGCACATTTTTTCTTTTATTAAACTTCAAACAATACTTTTTTAAAAAATTTATCTTTCAGTACTTTAAACATCATTATGAAATTTAGAATAATGATATAGGGATGCATTGGGTATATAAAATATTTATGATGTCAAGGTGGTGAACATAGTAAAAAATGAAAGTAGATATAACAAAAGCCTTCTCAACTGAAGAAGATCAACGGTTAGGCTGAAACCAAAACAAACACAAAACGCAAGGTATAAAAACCTTAATGTTTTAATATTTTCAATAAGAAAAACTGTTCAAATTAGGGGGAAATATATAGTTTTTTGTAATAAAAAACTTATATTTTTCCACCTTTTATATTTTTATCAATAATAAAACCAATAATAATATTCATTAATAATATTCATCAAACTTTCAACACAGATCATGTTATTTGATTTTCTATTTAAGTATTTTTTAAGAACCTTGTAACAATTTATAACTTAATAAACACATATATGTATATTGTTCCCAGATTGTAATTATTTATATTAAGAAGTCTAACTCGTTCCCAGATTGTAATTAGTTATATTAAAAGTCCAACTCGAATATTATAAATTTATTAATATATGTCTTCAATTCATATAAAAGAATAGAAAATTATATCATATAAATAAAACAAAGTACTTTTTCTGTTTTTATTTTTGCAAATACTGAAAAGTATGTAGATTATGAAAATGTATCAGACAAGGAATATAAATGTTTTCGACTTTGTGGTGGATATATGATTTTTTAATGTGACATCATTTGAAAATAAAATATATATTTGTCATATTTTTTTATGTATGTATACCTTTCGATAAAGGTTGAAACACCTTTATTGTGGACTTAATTGTAAAGTGAAGGTATGAATAACTTTAATTCCAAAAATTAGCATTTTTTGTTAATTAAATCTGTAATATTCTTAAAGGTAAATTTATTTCTTAACATCAATAACAATGCCAAATTTGACGTCGGTTTATGTAATCTCTTAACCACTATAATCTACCTAATAATAGAATTGAAATATATAAATAGAAATTTATATTCAATTCTCGTTCATAGTTAATAAAAAAATATTATCCCGTTACATTATTAAATCAATCAGACTATTTTTAATTCTAAATATTAAGTTAACCTATAAATATCAATTCTAGGATCGAATTTATTAATGAAAATCAAATCAATTAATAATCATTAACAAAATAAATAAATAAAAGCATACTATAATCTAATTACAAATTATTATATACAATACTACTTAAAAAAATCTAGTATTATATATAATACTACTTAAAAAAATCTAGTGATAAAACTTCAAAAAATCATTAAAAAGACTATTTTTAATTCTAAATATTAAGTTAACATATAAATATCAATTCTAGGATCGAATTTATTAATGAAAATCAAATTAATTAATAATCATTAACAAAATAAATAAATAAAAGCATACTATAATCTAATTACAAATTATTATATACAATACTACTTAAAAAAATCTAGTATTATATATAATACTACTTAAAAAAATCTAGTGATAAAACTTCAAAAAATCATTAAAAATTCATTAAAAATTCATTAGTTTCTCAAACATGTCCATAAAACTTCTTATCCTTATCCAAATAAAAGAAATACAAAAAGTAAACAATTCCGTGGCAGAAAATCCTTACTCAAACATAATTTCGAAACTACTGAATCATTATTTTCTCCTCCTCTTCTTCCCCTTCAGACCCCATATATCATTTACAACTAGAGAAACTAAGAAAAAGCCCTGGGAATTTAGCACCATACAAAGAATATGTACAGATAAATGCATGGTCAAAATGTTGAAATAACTACCAAAATTCATTATCACTACCAGTACCACCCCTCTGTTTTTTCTTCATATCGATCCATGAACACGTTAACTGCAATAGAGGTTAAGATCAGGTACTTGAAAATGTGACCCTTTACTCTCCATCATGTTTGTGTCAAAACGCGTTCTCTTTAAGCATGGAGACTCATCAATCACAGAGTTCACCCCACAGTACATTGGAGGACACTCAAATCCTTTAGCCATTTCCATTAACATGCCCTGCAACTCTTCTAAACCGTAATGCTTTCCCTGCAGCAATTGATAGTTGTAAACGGTTAGTGTTGTTACTCAATCGTATTTATATCTTTTTTTAACCAAAGGTATCGTTAGAAGTCAACTAATAATCTCCCATGAATCAACCCATATTGGAATAATATCTCTAATTGTGATTTCATATTTTGGAGTAAAGTAATATCTCCAATTGTGACTTCATATTTTGGAGTAAAATAATATCTCCAATTGCGATTTCATGTCCAAACCAGAATGAAACCCCAAACCTTAATTAAAAAATCCAAGTCATAAACAACGAAAAAAAATTTAACGACAAATGTTGGTATGTTTTATTAATTTGCTATAATGTTATTTTTTGTTAGCAAAGGGTAGAACCGTCAACCTTTTTCCTCCTACCATAACCATATTAGAAGCATAAAATAATTTTTCATTCAATTTTATAAGAAGCATTACCTCTCGCCTCACTTGAGCCATATGGGACAACATTTCTTCCACAAAATCAGAAAAGCCCTGGAAGCAGAGAAACACACATAAATCTTTCAAGACCATAACACAATAAGGAAACAATAAGTAAATTAAAAAGAACCAAATTTGAATCCACATTTAAAAATGCCTCTGAAACACACTCACCTCATCCTCTTCCTCTTGAGGATCATACAAGCCCGCATCATACATAGTTCTTTTCTTACTATCAGACAACACTGCTCAAGAAAACATACATAATCAAGCACCCGAGCTCAATATAACATCACAAGAGATGAGAAAATAGTCTACACACCAAAAGTGTAAAAGAAATATATAGTTTACACACCCAAAGTGTAAAAAAATAAAATTACACTGATATGTAATTACAAATTACAAATTAACATGTAAATTAAATTGATTGACTTTAATAATCATCTATATATCTACCAAAATCCTTTTTTTTTTTACTTCCCACGGCTCTCCTCCTACGGAGACAATCTTATTCCACAACGGATATAATAATCATCTATATAATTAACTCATTCTTATATTCTAATCTGTGTCTTCGATTCTCACCAATAAAAAAAAATACAAGAACTTGAAGCATGCATACATACCTGAATAGGCTTCTTGAATTTTCTGAAATTTGCGCTTAGCTTCACCCAGCAAAGAAGGCGACCTTGTCCACTTATCAGGATGCCATTGCATAGCCAGCTTCCTATAAGCACGTCTTATCTCATTGACGTTAGAATCTGAACTAACACCAAGAACGTTGTAGTAAGAAGTAGAAGACCCTTCTCCACGAGCTTCCATTGTCACGATCAGCTTCTAAGTTCTAACCATAAAAATAAAGGGATTTTTGGGTTATCTTCTTTCAGCTCATGTAATTGCACCCTGTTGGCTCTTTGCTCTTGACACAATGAACAATGAACAATGAACGAGGGAACGTTTGAAAGGTTTATCGGGTATTTATTATTGTTGGGGACGGTTTTGGAAATGAATGCTCTAGAAAGTTTTACGAGGCGGAGAAAATATCTGAGTAAAAGTGACCACGGAACATGCTGGTTCCGAAGCCTAGAATGTTCGTGAAGAATAGATATTTTTGCGTTCGAAGGGTTGCGTGGGACGTAGATACTTCATAGAACATGTAACATGTAACATGTGGTTGTGAGAGTGACTTTGAGATTAGATATTTTGAGGTGAGAGAGGTTCAATGTCGTCACGCGTCATATTGCTTGCTGTGCTGTCGTTCTTACACTTCTTGCTTCCTTCCCCACGTAAATCACTATTTTAGTTGTAAGAAAAATTGTAATCCAATGAACATTTTAGTCTATGGAGAAAATAAGTTTACGCAAAGATTCTTTGCATAATTATCTAATCAAAAGTCTTAATGTATTATAAATTAACTGATTTTTATAATCGATACATCAAACTAAAAGCGTCGTTCACGGTTAAGAGATTCACGTCCTCCTCTACGACGTGAATAATAAAAATAAAATCCTATCACAAGTCACTAGATTGTTTCACATCAAATCAATCTTATACCGGTTAATATTTTAGAATGATCAAAGTAAAAAAAATATATAAAAAAATGGTCTCTATCTTAATATATAACATCAAAATTACAAATTTTAAAAAATATCGAAACACTTTGGTTTGGTTTAGCTTTTTGAGAAATTTATAAACTTATTTGACTAGTTTATAAGTTTCTTTGATTAAAATAAACTTATTAAATACATGAGCTTATTTAGAGACTTATTTTTCATAAATTACTTAAAGTATTATAAATTGAATAATTTGTAATAAATTGTATTATTGATTATCCAATCTATGATGTACTTGAGATGCACCAAAACAAATAATTAATGAGGTGTGTTAAGTAATTAGCCACACTGAAATAGTTTCAAAGCATCCGGTTGCGACCATGCGGAGAGTGCACCTAATGATGTTGGGCTTGGCAAGTTGGGTAGTAGAATAATTCCTATGATTTGGGCCGAAATGGGATAATTTGGAAATGATGAATCCAAAAGCCTAATTGATTCACATATTTATTAAATTATTTGACGGTAATATAAAAAAAAAAAAAAGCATTTTGTGTGTATTTCATTAATTTATTTTTAAAAACATTTTTTTTCTATTTTGAAGTGATTTTTTGAAGATAAATATTTTATAAAAAAAAATAATTGCTTTCAAACTACACTTAAGAATGTATATAATCTTCTGTCTTTTTTCTTTTGGTGAAAGTTTCTATCATCTGAACCGTGTTATTGTAATTTACACTATATATTGAAACCTATTTTGTAGCTTCCTTTTATAGTTAAAATTGTCATAATATAATAGAACTTCTAAACGCAACCAGAATTTATCATCATTGAATATTAAGGGATTTATCTCAATTAATTAAACATGTGCATGAATTGTTATAAATTTTTAGATATTTGTTTACGACTTTTACCCATAAAAGAAATTATGGGCATGGAGTTTTTTCTTTTAGGAGACCATAAATATATTTTACTACAAGTGATTTGTAATCTTACATATTCAAGACTCAGGTTCAAGATCACTCACGTCAGTGGTAGCTTGAGGATTTTAAAATCCATTTACTTAACAACTTACAAACCACACTACTCACAACTTGCATGTATTATTTATGAAAAATTATTATTTACTTGAGTGGCTCTTTTAGTTTGTTTTTTCTGCAGCGTTTTGCTTGATTCATTGTGTGACAGCACTCAGCATCTCTCTCCCTCAAACTCAAAGTGGATATTGAATTGCAAGTATGGGTCTTGAATCTTGAAGTTGACGTCGCATTGAACGAGCTTTGATTATCCTTCAATGGATATGGTGCACTCAGTTTTCACTGTTGCTCAGTGCTCACTAACCAGCATTTCATAGTATCTAGCTTGTGGCACTGTTTTCCCTTTAGACTTTGTTTGAGAGTTAGGAGGGGAGGGAAAGAAAAGAGATTTAAGGAAAAGGGAGGGGATGGAAAGGAAGGAAAATAAGAGAAGTTCTTTTCTCCTTGTTTGGGAGTTAAAAATATATTAAAAGAGAGAAATAGAGAGTTAATAAGAAATTTTTACAATTTTTTCCTTATTTAAAAAATTAATACATTATATATTTTATACTGACTAGGGTAGAATAGTAATTTTATTAACACTGATTGGTATAATAATAATTTTAGTTACTTTTCCTTCTAAAAACCCCCGAAATAGGGGGGACAACAATTTTAAGACTTTGGAGGATTTCAGAGGAATTTTTGAAAATCCTCAAATCATTTCCCTCAAAAATTAAAACTTCCAAACAAGGAGATGTCTCTACATAAACTTTTCTCTTCCCTCCCTTCCCCTCCAAAATCCCTCTCCCAAACAAAACCTTAGTGGCATGTAAATGACCTTATCGTGAAGTGGCAAAGTACACTTCAAATAAAATATATAGCTACGAAAATTTTTCATATGTTAATAAAATTTGTATATAATAAATAAGTGTAGTTTGATTGATAACACAGATTAAATTTATGGGAGAGAATTTAGATTCGATCTCCACATAACACATTCTTAAAAAGGGGTGATGAGCCTTAATCCTTAAGTATGATTAAACTTCGAACAAAGTTTGTTATTATGGTTGTTGTTGTTAATAAAAAGACTTACATATACTTTGTTACGAATTGGGTCCAACCAGGAGAGGTCCATTAAGACTCAGTCAACCCACTCTGTTAGACGACATCAGCAAGGAGAACATAGTCATAACCGTCCCAAGTAATGGATGCAGGATTTGCTTGGAAACAGAATACATGAGCACCAACTAACCAAGAATCTCGGACAAGATCGTGGGAAAAACCCTCCCCAACTAACTCCCAAGTTAGTGGTTATAAATATAAACGTTTCCCGAGAACAAGGTACACACAGCGCTTACTCTCTCTATCTTTTCACACAGTGCACACACCCCACGTTAATTGTCGTATTCTTGCTCTAGTATTATGATCTCTGAGGCATTTTGCTTCCATAAATACTTTCAAAGAGAGAGAATCTGATCCTATATAAATTATTCAATTATTTCTGCTAGACATTTCTGTTCATCACGAACAGAACATACTTGTTCATAAAAATTTTGTATATATTACATAGATGTTGCAACTTGCAATTTGACTATTAGTTGGCTGGGTGGTGGATATAGAAGAGTAGGCTCTGTTATACATGGGCCCAAATAATCACGTTACACTTTCATTTTCGTATACTTAATATTTAATAGTAATAAAAACCAATGGCGTGATCCAATGACTTTCTTTCTAGCCAATAAATGGACATCATGATTCCTTTGGGTTAATTTTTTTTTTTTTTTTGTCTTCTTCAGAACAAATAAATTCTAACTAATCCGATCTTGGTTTTTAGTTTTTCATTCCATGTCACAGAGACAACCCCAGTAGAAATATTTTATTTTCTCTGATCTTTAACATACAATAAGGAGTCAATCATATTTTAAATCAAAACTCACAAAAAAAAAATCCTTAAAGAGCATTTATACAATAGTCAATAGTACAAGGGAAAGAAGGATATGATTCAAAGTGAAAAATTAGGTAAAATGAAAAAAAAATATTAATTCTTGATTTGAGTTAAAAACAAATCTTAAATTTAAATTAAGGGTGGATACATTCTTTTTTTAAAAAAAATCAAAGGAATTGACTTAAAACTCATCACTCTCTTCTCCCAAGAATATATTCTATGAAGATTGAACTCAAATCTTTTCTCATAAAGTCAGCGTGTTGTCAACCGAGGTAAACTCATTGCTTATATTTGCAATGTTTTAATAACAAATTTTTTTGGTAATAATATTTTAATAATGTTTATACAAATGGTTTCATAATAAATATTAATAAAGAGAGGGGGAAAATGGTTTCATTTATTTTCATGGTCCCTCGTGCGTTTGCACGGTTGCATTTTCCGTGAGTTGACCCAAATGGGGTGCGGCTAAGAAGTGGACGAGCCCGATTAGGTCTAGAACTTAAATAGCAAACAACTTTTCTTTTTTGTTTCCATCAAATATAAAGTAATTGTCTTCTTAGTCAATAATGGAATGTATACCTTTTCTTTTGCTTAGCTTGAAAAAGCAATATAATCATTTATGCACGAAAAATATTATAATATTTTTTTTCTCTAGTTTGAAAAAGATGGTGTATTAGAATTTATAAAATATAAATGAATTTAATTAAATTTGACACGTTATCAATTAATTAGAAATCCTCATAAATATATTTTTAAAATAATTATTGTAAAATTTAATGTTTTTAATTATGAAAAATATATGATTGAATTATGTTTACAAATATTTAAATTTTTTGGTGAAAAAAATATTTATATCATTAATGTATTCTAAATACAATGTGCAGATTTCTTGTTCAAGTTGGGTCCCAAATCGGGTTTGGAGGCTCGTGTTGTTTCATACCACTACTCTTGGTTGATGTCATGAGAAATAGCTTTTTTATGTTGTATTTCCTACCTTTTTTTCTTTTTGTTGTTTTCCTTTCTTTTTTCCTACAATTGGTCTTTTTCAAACATTAGTTAACATCAATTCATGCATGTTATATGTTTGGTTTTACAATAGACAATGATACACATAATTTTGCATGGGTTTAATTTTATTTTGACACAGAGAAAGAAAAAGAAAAATTAGAAAGAGATAGAAAGGTTTAAAATGTTGAAGTGGCGTGAGTGGAAAGTTTCATATGGGCTAAAATTTACTATGTAAAATATGAGTGAGAAATGTCTTAAAATTTTGGGTTAAATGTGATATAAAATTTATTTGTGTAGTTCATTTATGACTTGTTGGTAAAAATCCCTTTAATATTTTATTCATAATATCTCGTAACAATTGATATTAAGATCAGATTACACCTGATTAGGTGATAAATCCTAATAATTTAAAGGTCATGATATGATTTGAAATCCACTAAAATAAGTATTAAGACATAATAAAATTAGTGATGAATTATATTACAAGTTTTTTTGGAAGTGGACTTATGTATTAGGATCCCTTATCATTTTTTTTAACAATGTTGAGGTCAAGTAACGTGTCCCATTGATTTGAGCTAATAAAAACAAATTTTTACTTATTTTACATAGAGGTTATTGTAATGATAAGTATAAGTAAAGAAATTTCACATTGAGTAAAAATGATCATGTTAAATCCTATAAGTAAGAAAATTCATAAATATAATTAATATAACTCACATGTTTAATTTACTTGTATCCTACTAATGGAAATCTCTTTGTTGTTTTACTTATCCCATATTCTACTATATGAGAAAAGTTCAAAATGATTCAAATTCTAAAAGGTGAGTTGAAAGTGAATTAAAAAAAATATCATTATTACAAATTATAGAACAATTTCTCCCTATGGTTTGTTTGTTTCTTGTACCAATGAGGTTTTTTTTTTTTCATTGAAAAGCTAGTTTGCAATTACTCAACTAAGCACGGTAGATATATAATATAGGCTGTTCTATCATGTCATGAAAGTGATTTTATAGCTTAAGAAGTATCTTAGTTAATGTAAATAAGTTAACAAAGATACTTTAACTGGGTTGTTTTATACATTTCTAAATTCTATTAACTTGACATTTTTAGAAATTTAAGCAAGGATGGGTTCAAAATAGATTGAGTTGTGGTGCTTGTGGACCTTTGACGGCAGCCATTTTAATAAAGATTAATTATCACCTTAATAGAAACTAATTCATATTAATACCAAAATGAGAAGAAAAAAATGTCCAACGATGTTCTACCTAACCATAGATTCTTTTCTTGCGCTTTACCCGCAGTCTTTTTCATTTTCATTTCCAATACGGCTCTATCCGCAACACCTTCAAATTCTGCTGTCTGCGGGATAACTCTGCTTTTCCTAACCTTCTTTAGTCTTTGCCGCAACCTTGAAATCTAAGTGATCATATTAACATTACTGTTTTATATCCAGCAGCAGAAAATTCGATTCTGTGTGTATAGAAAAATATATATGCAAGAAGAATCAAAATATTTCAAATAGACTTTTAATCAAAATAATATGATATAATTGAAAGATTATTTTGTTTCTCAACCATATAATTACGAGTTCAATTTCAAATTTGTATGTATAAGAAAATATCTCTTAAGAAAGATTAGTCCTTTAAATAATATCAATACATAAGTATTTTGATGAATTAGTCTTTGCCTCCCAACAGATGGATGTGTTGGATTCAAATGTGTTTTTTAAGACTTTTAGAGAGTTTATAAATTTGATTGACTAAATTATAAAAAAAAAGTTTAGATAAATCTCAATATTTTTAAGAATTAAAATAAATCTGAGTATCTTTGAGAAATTAATTCTTAATGACACGAATACTCTAATAAGTTCAACCAGAAAAATATCTAACGGTGGCGTGCGCCCAATTGGATAAGAGTTATCTGAACTCGATTTTAGAGCTTTACACGCCAACATTAGAGAATCTCTTGCCTAATTGGATTTACCAATTTAGCCACAGAATTCCACTATCTTGAAGTCAATACTAATAAATTGTATTGAAAGCTTATTACCGAGTTAAGTTCACCTAAAGTGGCATCCATAATTTTCTCAATTTTGCTCATGATCACTTTAGTCAAAGAATAAAGATGGAAACTAGCACCACTGAAATAGTGCTATTTCTAGGTGGCGCAGCCTCCCTTTAACGCTAAAGTTCATTTTTCATGACTTAGTAATGAAGAATCTAACGGATGAGTAGTGTGTATATGGCTGTTGGTGATGACTGGTGGGTAAAGCACATGCATTTTATTTTATGCAATCCAGAATGACCCAATATTTGCTTGAGTTTTTTTTTTTAATTTAGGGTTTTTGGTTTTAATTTTTTTAATCAAGTTATTCATCGACTGAAAATAAAAAATTAATTTTTTAAGATTGAGATTTTTTTAAAGAGTTGACATTTTTTAATACACACGAGTTAATGATATATTTAAAAAATAAGGTAATTTATCAATCATATTATACCATGTTGGATTTTTTACTTTTGGATTTATTTTGACTAAATAGAAGTGAATTCAATTAAATGGGATATGGCCATATGGTTGGTCCATAAAGTGTTTCCGGGGAGACACATGAAAATGGGCACTATAATCTAATGTAACCACCTCTTGTCTACATTGATATCCTCCATATAAATGAGGACAAAGCCTGGCAACAGGATCATAACTGTATTCTCCACAAAGTTAACACACCCAACAAGAACTACGGATTCTGAACATATATATGCATTTATAGTAGGGTATGGGGCACCTGCTAATGAAAAGAGTAAAGTCACTAGCATATATAGAATCCTAGAGTGTAAGTTTGGAGTTTTGAGGGTGGAAACTTGGAATCTAAATAATGCTCTCACCAGACAGTCAGAAGGATACAACAGAATAGAAGCTTGTAAATAAAGACGAGTATAAGGCCTAGAATACCACACCACCAGTGTGTTTCCCAGGAATAAAAACTACCATTTAGAGTGGTGGTTGAAACAGCTATGAAGCAGTAAAACTATGAAGGCAGGGCTCTTCAAAGGAGCTACCAAACTTTGTACCATAAAGTGAAGGAACTATTAATCTATCTATCCAAGGGCATCAATTTTTCTTAGGGTAAATCACCTTTTTTCCCTCGAAGTCATAAATATCGTCACATGAATTTCTAAAATTAAGAAAAACGTAAATAAATGTTTGAAATTGTTAGAGCATGTTTCAGAATTTATTGGGTTAGCACCGAACGTGCATTTTTTAATGGATCTCCTCCCTTGTTTCTCCGTTCATCTTGGATCTGTCTCAAAACACGCACTACAGGAAAATAAATGAATAAACAATCATGCCCTTAATTGGTTCACCTAAGTTTTTAAACTTATTTAGATATTTTTCAATAGAGATTAATTATCAACAAATTAATGAATATTTTACACTGATATCATGATAATCCAAAACTTAATTATTTATTGTCATATGATAATATTATCACTTAAATGACATGTTATATATAACAGTTAATTAAACTAAAGTGATTCACAAATTATGATTTCAAATACTTTTTGTAATTTCTTTAATTTGAGACATTAAGATGACAATGTCTACTACTTTTAAGAATGAAATAGGTCATTTAACCATTTTTAATCTGTTAAAAGCCTTTACCATCCTCCCCCAGTCCCACACTCCTTTCATTTCCTTTTCACTAGTCACTGTAATCTTCAAATTTCAACGATAAAGGCAATGCAAGGCCTAATCTATCAACATTGTATTTGTATTAGCATTAGCATTAGCACCATGTATGATTGAGATATTTACCGATTAGTGAGAAAACTTGAGTGTGACATAACACAATTGAGGATTAAGTGGGCTTGTTTGTCCTTAACTTATTGAGAATACGTTCAAGCCGACCAATGTAAAGAGACATACATGCACACAAGATGCGACTTATTGGCTATGTTTTTGTCAGAGTATTGCCAAAAGATACTAACTAGCTTCTTCTTATAGGTCCTAATGTTAATCTTTGTGTTTAAGGACTAAGTTGATCGTGAAGTGGACGATGACAAGATAGCAAGCATCATGCCTGACTCCTATTATACCTGATTCATATTAATAAAGTACTTCGCAATGGGATAACGTTAAGGATCGAAAATTCTAAATGATAAAAAAGGGTGTGAACTTGATTTCAAATTTGGATAATTTTTTTGGATTTGATTGCTCTAAAGTAACAGGTGCGTTTTGTAAAAGAAAAAAAAAAGTTTACATATACATACATACACACATATATATATATATGTGTAACAATCTTAATAATTGATAAATAACTAACAATTTTAATTTCATTTTTCTATAAAATGTATCCCTTATTTTATACTTTACCAGAGCTAATTTTTTTTTTATGAAATTTTTTATATTCTCTCTATATAAATTAGAATAGTTATCTCGAGCGAAAGTCTTGTTAGAAGTAATTCAACCAAAAAAAATTTAGGAATTTTTCCTTCGACAAAGAGTGATTTTAAGGATCTTTTCTTAACCTTTCTTCTCTTTCAATCTATCCTTTTAATTTTTATTTCTAAATTAATTTTAAATTTTCTTTAAAAAATTATTAATAGATAAATATAATCATGAATTACAATATAAATTATTATTATAAATTTAAAATATATTTTATATGTTTAAATTATTTATTTATTATAAGTTTTAATTATAATTTAATTTATATATTCAAAAATATTTATTTGATGTAAATTTTAGTTATATAAAATAAATATTTGTCGACGTGTATTGCACGGACTAAAATATTAATCCATGGGTAGACTTAAACTTTCTGTCAAAAAAAGGTGAACTTAAAATACGAGTCTATGTTAAAAAAATGTGTGAATCTTTAAAATGATTTTTAACCAGAATTTGAAGAGGAACATGGTTTTTTTCAGGAAAAAATAAAAGTCAATGGAGGGCTGCGATCGGTTAAAAGCTTGAAAATAAATTGTAACATTCGATTGTGTTGTTTTCTTTTTAGATAAATTTGATTTGTATCTTATATCCTCATCGGTTTGACTTTTTTTATACATTGGGAGTAATGAGTTTTAAAGGTATAACCCATTTAATAAATTACCAAACTCCACGTCAATGAATTAATTTCATTTTAAATTAGCTCTAAAGTACAACACAAGTAGAAGGAACAGTTAAAGCTGCTTAAGTGCTAATAGACAAATTCACTATGAAAATATTGAATAAATAATTAACTTAAAAGTTTGATTCCTAATTTTATGTTTCATATATGTGTACAAGTGAGTCTTTAAATTTATAAAAACATTGACCCCAATTAGCAGGAATATAATCATTTCACTATATATATATGAAGTATTTTTAGCTTAATTTCTAGGTAGATCATCATAGTTTTATTGTTGTATAAGGTGTCCAAGGGTTGAGAAGAAATTGTGCTTATAAATTACTATTGGTCTTAACTTCTAAGCGAGGTAGGATTTTATAATTATTGGAACAACCTCACCTATCGAGGTTAAGAGACAAGAGTGATTTAGGCCTTCCTTCTAGTGCTAGTATTTTGACCTTAAATCTATAAATATAGAGTCTCTTGTATATAAGGTATTGTCAGAATGATCAATAGACATCGTAATTTTATCATTGTAAAAGGTACTTCAATAGGTTAAGAAGAGAGAGTATTTATAATTTATTTGAGTTTCAATTCGTAAATGATATGAGACCTTATAATTATTGAAACATCATCTTTATTCTTTTGGGATTAAATTAAAATTAAAATTTCTAATAAAATATAAATTCAATAAATTTAGGTGATAAAATGAAGAAAAAAATTAAGAATTAAATTGCAAAATGAAAAATACTTTGGTGAAGTTTCAAATACTTAGAATAACTATATAAAAAATAAATATTAAGTATAATTATCATTAAGTGTGTGAATCAACTCACATATAATTATTCTAATTTAATCAAAATCTTGAATTTAAGTCTTGAAGGTATAACTGCATTAAATACTTGAATGATACATATGATTTATAAATAAAAATACTAAGAATAACTATTTACTCCATGAAAATATAATTCAAGAACTGGGGTTCCTCTTTTTGCCCTCTCAATTTGACAAGCATCACGTAATTAAAAAAAGGTGGGATGAGGAATCGTCTCTACCAACCAAAATAACTCACAAAGTATGACACCGTCCCACATGGATATGACTCATGCATCATGATCTATATAGAAGAAGCAGATTTGTCTGCTTAATAGCCTCAAGGGCGGTTTCTCTCCCTCTTCTCTCTTGTCCTTTTGTAACTATTCGTGTGTAACAATGATGTAACTAATAAGATAAAGCACAACAAGATTTATGCGTCCAAGTTGGGATTAAAGAAATTTTAACGTTTGGAAATTAAGACTTAATTAAAAAAATTGTGATTGGGAATTCCAAATTTGCTCACGCGAGGAAAATGAGTGTATTTTAGGAGAATTATGGTCTACCAAAGAAAAGACCAACAAAGTACATGTAGTTAATAATGGGAGAAAGAAATTTTTGAAAGAAAGGGCATTGTATCTTTCGGCACACCTCTTTTGCAGATGTTGTCTGGCTACCAAACACTTTCCAAGCTAATGCTACCAAACCCTTTTCTTACCTATTCGTATTGCATGGGGCATGTCATTTCGTTGAGGAAAATACTTTACCTATATCTAAATTTCATTACTAAAAAGTAAACTATTCATGGTATTTTTGCTTTTACAATTTTTATTCTTATTTGTAAGAATCCAAGATAAGTTATCAACAAATTTATAATAATTTATACATTATTATTAACCAATTAAATTAGACTGCTTGTTGGTGTATTTTTACTTTTACATGTATATACCAAATCATGACCCTAATAATTTTCAAATGTGCCAAGGGTTACTACTTGAAGATACTCGGACGGTCAAGTTTGAACTCTCCCAATATAACAAATTAGAGTAATAAATGTTAATGAATATTGTATATTACCTCAAAAGGCTCATCCTTTATATGCATATTGTAATGGGCCTTGACCTATGGCCTTACCTACGATGGCTAATGGTCATGCTAATCTTCCATAATTATTATTTGCTAATGATGCTTACTTGGTGATTTGCATAATCTTTGCTTAGTACTCATAATAATCTTTTTGTAAAGTGTTAGGTCCAGGGGGCGACAACGGGTTCCAACTTAGATCGAAGAGGTGTTTAGGCCTTCGTCAAACAAGGTTTCCTCTTTCCATTTCGCTCTAAGCTCCCTGAGCATGGATTGAGAGAGAAATCCGACTAGGATCGATTGGGTTGTCAGCCCTACTCAACCCCTATAGGTATAACTATGAATTTTAACTATAATTATATACAAATAAATATTTATTTTGTTTAATGCAAAGCTAAAATATTAATTATATAAAATAAACTATGAATTTTTTGCAATTCACACACTAAAATATTAGTTGCAGAGAAATCAATAAAATTTTAAAATTATAAGAGACATATGAGTGTCATCCAACTCACTAAAAATGAGACTAATTTCGCTAGCAATGTAAGGTTGCTGCTAACCCAAACAAATTTTGCACATGATAAAAATGAAAAACAGGTTTCTCCACTAGATAAATCATTTCTACATGTGAATACAACGAAATCTTACACAAAAGATAGATCTATAGCGGGACAGATAGGGGCCAGAACTCCCCTCCCCCAAAAAAATCCCTTGAAACATTTCATGTACATAAATATATATTTTTAATTCAATTCGTATAAAATTAATTATATATGTTGTTATTATAATAATGATTAAGATTAATAAGTGGAAAATTGTGTAAAATTAGTTATATTTGTTGTTTTATTACCATGTTTAAAGTGATAAGTAGTGTAAAATTGTGTAAAACTAATTGAGTGTTTGTTGTTAATATAAAAATTAATTTCAATTTTGTGTAAAAATTATTTTTTAAAATTATTATTTAGTGAAAGATAGACATTTAGACAATTATAAGTGATTTTTTTTCAAGCCTCCCTTTATAAGATTTCTCAATCCGTCGTTGCTTACACCACTCCATCAATTCTTTAGGGTCTTAGAGCTAATCTAAGCAGTAAGCACATTCTTGATAGGAATGTTTATTTTTTTATTTTTTAAATTACCAAAATAGCTATATATTGTAATACGTAGTAGCTATTCGATTTTCCAATATATTATCACAGACAAAGATTAGTGGGAGATTAGAATTACAAGTTGATTTTGTATTTTACGTAAGTTGCCAAATAAATTTAAACACAATATATATTTTGAGTTTCTTGTGATTATTTAATTAACAAGTTCTCTAAAGAGGCCAAAGTTATTAATTATTAAGTAATTAAATTTTAGTTTGGACTTTCACGAGTAGCTTAATACGAAATAAATGTGCTAATTTACCCATTTTGACAACGATCAATAGATCAGGGCCTAGCTGAATAGTAGGTAATATGCCGCCCAGAAATAATAGAGATATTTGCATTTCTTACTTTGCTCAAAGTCTTCCTTTACTGCACATGTATAAGAATATCTACTAACTTACTCAATATAGATTCCTTGATCCTAAATTTCCAATTCCCTTTCATTTCTTTTTCTTCTAAAATTAATGTATCCTCGTGATAAAAAATTATGAGATTAATTCACGAAAAAATAGAGTCCCAAAAATTTTCTTCTTGGGTTTGCCCTAATAGACAATCCTAGGTATTTAAAGGAAAATTGTCCCACCTTACAATTTAGAGTTTTTGCGAGCCTCCGGCCAACCACATCTCATTCACATTAATGTCCACCAAAACACTCTTATGAAAGTTTACTTTCAAACTTGAGAGCATCTCAAAAACTTGAAAGCCAACTTAATTACGACTTGAAATATGTGGAGCAAAACCTAGTCAACCTAACATTTTAACACAATATATATCAATAGTTATAAGGTTGATTTGGTTGTTAAGAAAGAAAAAGAAAAGAAAGAGATCATGAGTTTGAATTATTCCCACTAACATAAATTAATAACTAATATTGACTTTTTTTTTTTAAAAAAAATTGTGTAGCTAAATTGTAGACTAAATGGATGCCGATGGTAAAGATGACAACTTTACACCACTCATCACAACCATTCTCCTTGAGTAATTGTCATTCTTGACGAACTACGAGCACAACGATAGGTAGCCTCCCACTTCTACTTCGCGTTAGGGCTCAAACAATAGCACCTTGGATCCAAACTTTGATCCTTTTCAAACTTACACAGCACACTTTCTATGTAAATTATATTTTATTTAAAAAATTAAAAATATTTATTAATATCATTTTTAAAAATAAATTAACTATTTATGATGTGATGTGGCATTCTGATTTTTACACGTGTCAATAAATTATCCGTATAGTTACTCCCAATTTGCCACCTCGATAGATAATTTATCACTTAACATAGGTCTCAAATGATAGGGACACAAAATGAAATAGAAACATAATTTAAAGACTAAGACCAACATTTAGATGAAAGACTAAAATAAAAATCTTGAATAGTTGAAAGATTAAAAACATATTTTACTCTTTAAATAGTTACACAATAATTAAAACAAAAAATCTTTTTTTGATTATATTTATAACATTTAATTTAATAATGATTATTTAAATGATAGTCATCCAAATAAATAAATGTATAGTGCTAGTTTTTTTGGTTACAAGAAACTACCAATGTATATTGCTAGTTTGACATCAACATAGTGCTTTTGTTAAATATTTAGAAGAAAAGTTTTTACCGATCATTATTGGATAAACTTAGTTTAGTCTGTTAATGATCTCTTTCTATTATTATGTAGTGATAAATTGTTAACAATAGATAATCATTATTGTTAGTTTAAAAATAGATAATTATTATTGTCAGTTTAACAATAGATAATTTTATTGTTTCTTAATTTCAATTGTTATAATTATCATTTAATCTACATCTATATGTGGAGTATGCTCCTTCATTGAATAAATTAGATTCATTTATCCTCGTTATACTACTATATGGTATCATAAGTTTTAGCTTAACAATAATCATATTGATTCTATAAATCATGTCTTCCTCACCTAGATCCATCCAAGTTAATGACTCTTAATTAGTTGTAGTTCTAATATAATCATTCCTTTGCCAAACTAAATGACACAGATTATCCTACCAGAAAAGTCCAATTCAATGCTGTCCTAGTAGGCTTTGACCTAATTGACTATGTTGACGGCACATATATGTGGCCAACCTCCAAACCATCACGTTAGTAATTATATCCAACTCAAATATGATGACCTTGAGTAAAAAATATTTGTTCTCTAGACAAATAAATTTTTAGGATTTTTATGATAATATCAATTAAGTGATGACTTTTAAGTCACGGTTTGTTTACTGTAAGAAAGAAATGTTATGACTTATGAGTTATGACATTTTATGGAGTTGCGACAATTCTTTTCTTATAAATAAAATAGAGGTAATATATAGTGGAGAGTATCCTTTTATTTCTCTAAAAACATAATAATAGAAAATATAAAAAAATGGAAAGAATATTTTTCCAAAAGATTTTTTTAAAATCAAGCATTATCATCTATAATCCACAAGCCTATATAATCTATAATCTTCTATAATAAAGGCAATATCCTATTTTGATTTTTTATACTTATTTGACTCTTTAACTTTACATTATAACTTTTATTTTTCTTTTCAATTCTCATATTCTCTCTTCTTCTTTAACTTCCGAATTATCTTAATTGATTGTTGTTGTTGATAAGAAACTGATTCCAATTTTCGATTTAATGTTTCACTTTTTTCCAATATCCACATATAGGTATTTTTACATTATACAAAAAATAATAATGCAAATAGGTACCTGTCTTTTTCACTAGTTTAAAATAACAAAATTCTATATTGTTTCAAATTAGATTAACATATGGTATATAAAAGAACTATAAAAATCTCAGCCACTAATTTAAAAATACCCTTCGTATTATATTTTCCGTCTTGCTATCATTGTAAATATAAAAAGTGATAAAAGAGTTCAACCTGTGGTCTACATACTGATGCTGACCAATGAACAGTTAACAATTCTATTGGGGGCGGATCAAAGCAAGCAAAGTTTAAAAAACAGAGAGAAAAAACAAACCAATTAATTAATTAAGGATAGTACGATTGAAGATAATGATATTATACTAATTAAACCCCAGCTTATGCAATAAGCATGCTGACATAGGACCAATAGGAAGCGAGAGACAAATAAAAAACTTAACCAAACTGTTATATTTTAGGCTTTGGTAACATCTGAAAGGAATCATCACTTATTTTTTTATTTCTTATTTTTATGACATATGCATTTTTTCCCTGAAAGTTAAAGTTTTATTTTAAGATATTCAGATTCAAAGATTTTTTTTATTTTATTTTAAGATATGTCTTTTTAATATATATGTTTTTATTTTAAAGAAACTTAATCATATAATTTCATTCAATAAAAGAGAATCATTTCTTTTAATATAAGTAATTTTTAACATCAAATTCTTAATCATATGCTTTTAAAAAAAATAAAATTATCTAATAATTATATCACATTATATTTATTTTGCTGGATATAAGGGACAAAAATTCGAGAAAGAAACAAAGAAAGGAATAGTCAAATGCAAATGAGACTATTTCTTTTAATATGTAAAAATTGAAGACAATGTTTAGGAGATGTAGAATAACTTATACAATTTTGTCTAACCAACTAATTAAGTTAAATATTTTGACTATCACACTATATTTATTATTGATGTATATAAATTGATATAATTATTTTTACTTGATCAATACTTTAAGTCTTCAATATTTTTGTAAAAAAGAGTCTTCAATATGATCCCTAAAAAAGTCTTCAATAGGAAACTATATTAAAATTTGAAAATAAAATATTCAAAAATAGATCTTTATTGTCTCATAGCAATCTTACCTGATTTGAGAAAAAGCAT